>JAQZBX010065488.1:0-16294 GCA_029593785.1 Cabassous unicinctus | reverse complement strand
CTTTGGATCACAGAAGGGTTACAACTGGGGTGGGGGAGGATCATTGGTGTGGGTTGTCAGGGATGGGGGATGCATGGGAGGAAGTTCATGTCAGCATAAATAGAAGGTATATAAAAATGCTCAAATATTCATGGAGCATTGTCACAATGGGTGGAGAATCACTCAATAAATGAGAGAATACTGAATTCCCATTCTGGAGAGCTCTGTCACATTCTGGAAGGAACAGCAACAGTATCCTAAGTGCAGGGGCAGTGACTGGTGAAGGAGGAGGATCCCCTGATGGGCCCTTGATGTTGATGACTAGCCTTATGAGTTCTTGCTCTTGGAATTGAAACTTAGCCTATTATTATGGTAGGCCTAAGGGTTGCCTACTTAAAGGCTCCTTGTTGCTCAAATTTGGCCTTTCTCTAAGCCAAACTCAGCATATGAATGCATTACCTTCCTCTCAACATGGGACATGACTCCCAGGGATGAGCCTCCCTGGCACGGAGGGATTGCTACCAAGTGCCAACTGGCAATGCAACAGGAATAAGACCTTGAAAAAAAGGGGGGAAAGGAAGAGACAAATGATTTAATATGGCTAGGAGACTTCAAAATGAGTAGGGAGGTCATCACAGAGGTAACGCTTACACACAACTCAGTAGGATCTCATAGAATTCCAAATTGGATATGACCCCAAATAGTGGGGTTCCTGAGGGCTCTGGAGACACCCTTGTCCTGTGTCAGGCCGGATAGCTCCAGAGTTTGATGCCTTAATAGTGGGCCCTACTTTGGAGTTTGTGCTCCTGAGAGTGACAGAGATGGACTCAAATATGTCTTCCCTGCACATGGCTCATCTGTCCCTTCTATTCAAACCTATACTTCATGCTGGAGTTTGTAGGTGTATGTCCAGAGACTTGAGAATTCAGGGTGTCCATGTGCCAGCTGGGCCCAGAACCTTGGTGGAGCAGCAAGTCCTACTCTACAGCTCATTGGATTCACCCAGGACAACTGGTGGGGAGATGATAATGGAAAATGGCCATCCCAAGGAATGGAGAGAGTTTGCGCCTGCAGCCAGGATAATCCCATTCATCTTCCCCATGGGATATAAGCCCCCTCTCAATTTAAGGTGGAGTGGACATCACCATCCCAGACTCCTCAGAATCGGGGGAAGAGCTGTGGGCTAGAGTGGACTTACTGGTATTCTACTATAGATATTTTGTGATTCAAGCAGTGGAAGAAATTGCTACATTGATGTGGAGCCAGTGGCCACTGGAGGCTTTGGGGGCAGGGCGAGGGAAAAGCAGTTGTAATACAGGGGCATTTTCGGGACTTGGGAATTGTCCTGTGTCACACTGCAATGACAGATATAGGCCATTTTATATCATTGTATAACATGCAGAACTGTGTGGGAGAGAGTGTGGTTTACAATGTAAACTATAGTCCATGCTTAATGGCAAAGCCCCAGGATGTGTTTATCAATTGCAATTAATGTGGTACAGAAATGAAGGATGTTTATGTGGGAGGTTGTGGGAGGTTGTGGGAGGTGTGGGAAGTGGGGCATATGGAAATCCCTATATATTTTGTGTAACATTTATGTAATCTAAGTATCTTTTTTTAAAAAATTAGAGTAAAAATATTAAAGATTTTAAAATAAAAAAAATTAAAAAATAAAGTAGCATAATATGTTTGTTTATGCTATTGTCTTTCATGGTTTGTGAGATGTCCTAAATCATATCTTAATTATACTTGATACAGGGAAAACTTATTGTGTTTTAAGATTTTAAATATCAGTGCAAACTTAACAAGTATCCTGCTAATAGAGCAGCATTCACAAAATTTATCTAACCTAATTCAAGATTGCTTCCAGATTAATCTTCTAAATAAAATATAAAGAGAATAAAACTTCCTTAATATGAACATGTCTACATTTTTATTTGTGCACACATGCACCAAAATTTGAAGGTATGTGTGCTATTTCTTTTTCAAATTGAAAACTAACATCAATGAACAAAGCTGAGGAATATTTCAATGAAATAAGAAAAACATAGCATTTGGCTCAGTTAAATAATATTTTACTTTGGGTAATTCTAACAACAAAGTTAAACAAAACATTAGGCATAGGGAAGCAGATGTGGCTCAAGTAGTTGGTCGTCCATTGACCATATGGGAGGCCCCAGGTTCAATTCCCGGGGCCTCCTGGTGAAGGCAAGTCGTCTCGTATGGCAAGGTGAAGTGACGGCCCATGTGGCATGGTAAGCTGACAGCCCGCAGGGCGTGGTGAGCTGGCACAGCAAGGTGATGCAACAAAGGGAGATAAGCAGACACAGAAAATTGCATAGCTAGTGGGCACAGTGAGCAGAAGTAGCAAGGGGGGGGAATAAATTAAAAAGATAAATAAAATAAATCTTTAAAAAAAGTTAGGCATAAATTGTAAAAATTATAGGCAAATATCATGGGTAAAAAAATTTTTTTTTAGACAACTTAGAAAAATCAATTGAAACTTTATTAGACACATTGCGATAATTTATTAATTATAAAATAAAAATAAAAAATATGATAAAAGAGTAATACTTAACTATAAAATTAGAAATTCTAAATTTAGAAGAGCCATAAATGCAACAACATCAAAATACACGGAAATAATTTTTATGATGTTCATAATACACATGAAAAATATACATGAACTAGTACTACGCTACTGAGAACATGAAGTAATTAAAAATGCATGATATTATATAATATATTCTATAATGTTTACTCTCAGTATTATAAAGCTATTGACTCCTCCTAAATTAACTGATTAGTTCTCAGGAAATATTTGCAAAATTTCCTTGAAACATGGCTTATACTAAAGAAAAATCATCAGGGAACTACAAATTAAATTGTGATGCTATCATATCATTGCACATCCATTAGAAGTGCTTTAATTAAAATATTGTCATAGCCCAAGATTAGTGATTATGTTGGTGGTAAGGATATTGAACAACTGCAACTCATAAATTGCTGATACGCATTTAAATGGTTTAACCACTTTGGAGAACAGCTTGTCTCTTTCTTATAAATTTACACATGCACTAACAATATAACCCAGAATATTAAAAAATATTCATACTGGCTTTATTCATAATGCCAAAAGTAATAAATATCACATGTGCATATGCCCATCAATACATGATTTGATTGACAAATTGTGGTAAATACATACGATATTACACTACTCAACCATAGAAAGGTGTAAACACCTGACCTAACCTACAGTTACACAAAACAGATCAGTGGTTGCTAGGACAAATGGAATTGACTGAAAAGAGCTTGATGGAACTATCTAAGATGACAGAAAATTTCTATTTGTTGATGGAGGTGATGATTACATATGTGAATGCATTTGATAAAACTCATCTAAGTATACACTTAAAGTGGTTGAATTTGTTGTAGGTAATTATAACTCAGTAAAGTTGATTAAAATATGAATAAAAAATTGCAAATATTTATGTTCATAATAAACTAAATTAGCCTTTAAAGAGCAGTTTATGGGTTAAAAAGCACTTTTGCAATAGTGATTTTTATTGCTTTTCACAACCACATAAGATAGGTATATTTTTAATTCTTCTTAGTTGAGAAACTGAATCTCAGAAAGATTAAGTGACCTTCCCATGGCCTATAGTTAGAAAATAGTTACTAATTAGGCCTTTGTATTTCAATGTTCTTTCTAATAGACAATAGTATTCATTTGTCCATTGTCCATTCTGCTATAATTCCAGGTTGCTAAGCAAAGTAAAATTACTTGTCTTAGTTTAAATATGATATTATTATACATTAAAATAACTATAAAAGAATAATTAGAGTAAATAATTTTGTCATTTCCTAAAATTGGCTGATTTCTTCAAGATTGGCATATTTCTGACAGGGGTAGATTTTCTATAATCACAAGATTTCTATTAAATTATTCTTCTGCACATTGAAATCATCACAAAGAATTACTAAAGTTACTCAAGGGTAGAAAATTAAGACTTGTGTAAAACAAATAATTAGATGAAGGTCATCTTCTGATTTATAATTGCCAATGACCAAAATATCAGAGATTCTAAGTATAGAGAAAAATATATCATGAATAGTTTGTCAATGAAGACCTTTGCATCTTTCCTGGGAAGTTGACATATCATTAAAAATGCCTTGGGAATAAAAATGCAAAAAAGATGGATGTATTAGGGTTCTCTATGGAAACAGAATCAACAGGAGATATCTGTCAATAATATGAGATTTTATAAGAGTCTGTCACGGGACCATGGGGATACACAACTCCAGGTTCCACAGGCAGGCTGCAAACCACTGGCTCCGATGAAAGTCCAGTGAAGGCCCTTGATGAGTTTCTGGGAGAAGGTGGCTGTCCAAAGACAGCTGGGACATTCTCTCTGAATGTTGAAATCACTTCCCCTTTTAAGGTATTCAACTGATTGGATAAAAGCATCACCCATTGCTGATGGCAATCTTCCTGATTTACGCAGATGTAATCAGCCATCCACCCAGTAAACTCATTGGTGACCAAAGTCCATAAATGTTCTTGTATTACAATTAGCCCAGTGCTGGCTGGACCAAACACCTGGACAGAATTCCCTGGTTGAGTTGACACATTAGCCTAACCATCACAATGGATTATTCACCTGCTTGCTCAAATTTTAAGTCCAGATAATATTCAACTTCCTTTTAATAATAGTAGTAACTAGATACAGGTTTAAAAAAAAATCTAGTATGCGGTAAACAAAGCTGTGCACGTACACTTATTTTCCATTTTTACACTTATCTTTTAACAGTATCACCCAATTTTTTGCATATACTGCTTGAGAAAAGCAAAGATGGGCAACTGCTCCTGATTTGTTTCATTTTGTTATATGGCATGACAGCTCCTTTCAGACTATACCAAAAATTTATATTGTACACGTTTATAAGCAAGAATCTCTAGCTCGTGGGAATGGCAAAATCGAAGTAAATATCAGGTTAGTAAAGGCCTGGCCACTCAACAGGTTTATATTTTTAAGGAGTTCATTGAGGGAGAGGCGGGTCTCTGGGGCCCAGCGCAGGCTTCTTAAACGCAGAGCCTCCACCTGCTCGCCATCGCTGGCCAAGGAGAGGGAGGACAGACCACAGCTCCGGGAGACCCCACCGGGGGCATGTGGAAGCTGCACAAGAGAGAAGTGCTTCTGGAAGACTCCCGAGAGCAGGAGGACTGACTGCCAGAAGGGAAGCCGCCGCTGTGCAGTGTTTGGAAACTTTCCTCTGATGCTGTGGAAGCTGCTATGCTTCAACATGATGTGTATCGTCTGAGGATCTGTAGTTCATGAGATTGTTTCTTCCCCAAGTGGATCAAAAGACCTCTTCATAAGGACCAAAATTTTTCATCTTAACAGATATTTCTTATAGGAGTTAATTGCAGGTTCCCAACTCATGGAAAATGGAGGTGATTATCTTAAGCATTTAAATATAGTTACTAGTGAAACTTTGAGTAATCACACTTTGATAGTATTGGTGCTTACCCTACTTTTTATTTTTTAAATCTTGAAATGTTGTGAATACTCTAAACAGTATCTCTCTTAAATGTCATGAGAACTTTTATGTGACCACTGAGTTACCTGAAGAAGCTGAACATAACTAGTGGTTGGCAACGATGAGCAATCATGTGGTTTCAGGATGGACTCTTGAAAAATTTAAGTTGATCCTTCATATGTTCTGCTCCCATGTCTTCTACTGATGGCTAAAGCTCCTTTTTCTTTATGTTTTTATTTTGAAACATCTGAAATATGCAGGAAAGCTGGAAGAATAGAGTGAACACCTACAACTCCTTCACCTAGTTTTACCCGTTGTTAACACTGCCACTTTTAAGGCACTTTTTCTGATCTTTCAGTTTACACAGTCATCTACATTCTATTTCTACCAGTGGTTTTATATTACTTTATTAGCTTATCTATAGTTTAATGTGTAGAAAAAACTTTGCTGTAGAAAAAAATAGAGAAAAATTTTAATTGTGACAGGTTAGTCATACCCTGAATTTAGTAAATCCCTTCAAAAAGACTGATCTTTCTTCCAAAGCTAGCTACTGTTAGACTTAAAATTTTAAATTTATGACAACTGTACCATAAAACTTCTGCTATAAAATTTTCTGTTAAGTTTCAGAGAAGTAGGAATTAATACATGAGTAGGATTTAATTTCCTATCATATTAGAAAGAATATTTCAATTCTTTTTCATTTTCAGTCTTTCAGCCTTCATCCCCCCTCAAAAAAAAATCATTTAGAGCATTTGTTTTAAAATATGCAGCTTGACAGTATATTTTGCCTTATTGTAGAAAGAAAGTTTGTAATGCTATCTGTTCTTTTTAAATTTATTGAAAATCATGACAAACAACTATAATTTCTATTGCCTTTTGTTACTTTTTAAATGAAAAAATAGCTTAATGGTAGTTCTATATGGTTGAAACGTGAGGCACTCAAAATTATAATGTAGATTTAAGGACCATTTTAGACTATTACTAAAATACTTTTACCAATGTGAAAAATAAATTTCTCTGATCTTCTTTTAAAAAAGGAAGTTCATTGAGTGATTGGGTGGATTATACCTCAAAAATGAAATAATTAGGAGTGGAAATATTGGTATACTTTAATGTGATAACAGGATTGAGTAGAAGATTTTAGAATATATTAATATATCTAGGGATGCTTATTGTCCTAGGAAAGTTTTCCACCTTATCCCTGTCCCCAAACCTTACAAACAAAAGGTGTAGAATAATCTTCTAGGAGGGAAATACAAGCTCATATTCATGCTTGTGGGTGCTGGAAGAAGGCCTGGGAACACATGTGGTCCTGAGAAGGGCATATTCCATTTCTGACCCATCCTTAAGTTGCCTCACTCTCTTTGTGGTGTAGTTGATATTTTCACAGCCACTATCATCAGAAACCAGAGAGGATCTCAGAAAATGATTGTGATTCATGACTTTGTAGCACACTTCTTCATAACCATTGCCATCCTTGTTTTCCTGCCAAGCAGAAAGAGAAAAGAAATCAGGGATCCAGGATCATCGGACAGGTAGAACTGAAGTGCCCTGCCCCTGCTTCCTTCTGTGACTTCACCCACAGGATGTTGCTTTTGTACCTCAGGTATTCAAAACTCACGCTCCATGTCCTCGTGTCTTAGATACTTCATTTTAGCATGTTTCATGTTACTACATATTCTAACTTTAAAACTCCCCAAAATTAAGAGGAAAGAAAGACAGTATTACTTCACTATCTGGAGAAACAAAATTATTTTTTTTTTTAGGAGGTACTGGGAATCAAACCCAGACCTTCTATATGGGAAGCAGATGCTCAACCACTGAGCTATACCTGTTCCCATAAGTCAACCACTTAAGATCACACATGTTGGTCAACAATATATGCAACTGCCAGTCCCTAAGAAATTAGTCAAGTAATATAAAAATAAATTTTCAGAAGGTAATATATGACCTATAAAATTTAGAGTTTAAACACATTTTCAATTCCATAGGCAAAGAAAAAAATTAAAACATTAAGATGGTACACACTGACTAATAGTAATACATTGTTTCATGTTATTAATTTCCTCTATGTTCCCAAATATAAAGGTTAATTCCTACACACAAGAATGGCAAAGGAATGTGAAATGCTAAGAAGAATTGATGTTTTAATGGTGATGGGATTCTGAGTGTAAATTTCTTTTATTTCACTTGTTTTTGCTATAATTTAGAAAATTAAAATAAGAGACTTCAGCAGAACTGAGACCATGAGAATGAGAACCTGGTAGACTTCTGATTCAGTTAAGGCACTTTTAAAGCTTGATTTCCTTCCATTACTGCATAAAATTGACAAGTAAGTTATTTTTAATGTGACAGATTTCTGTAACTCCATTCAGTAATTGCAAGTAAAAAAAAGACATAGCTACTCTTGGAGAAAATCATCTTTATTTTAATATTTATAAGGAAAATGTAATTAAATTTTAAAATTACCTGAGAAACAGTGTATGAAATGTCTTGACCTGGAAATGTGGGATAAAAAAAGGAAAGCAATCTAAGGCTTTGGGCCATCACAGTTTGGTAGGAAAAAGCAAAAGGAACAGAATGTAGAGATGAAACTTCAAAGAGTCCTTGAGCATCTCCCTCTCTGGCATGTCCATGTTATAATGGAGATGCTCAAAGCTGACCACAAGAGCAAGGAAGAACATGTGTTCTAGGCAACATGCACACTACTTCCACTGTGTAAATGAACCCATATTAAGTCTGTTAATAAAGTAGATATTAGAACTGGGTAATACAATTTTATCAACAAACATGGTGTTGACAATAAAGTCTGCCAAGTGTAAAAGGAGAATAGTGATAGATGGAAATTTAAGAGATATTTGCTATAAAAGTATCACAGAAAAGGTATTTACATTTCAAGATGAACAATCGGCATAGAGACAGGTACCGAAAAAACAAGTTACTAATTATTTTAAATTACATACAAAATATAGACAAACTTCATTAAACCCATGAAGACTAAAGCAATTTACATGTGTGTTAACCACTTTTGATAGGTTTTGTTTAATTGCTAATTTTTTTCTCATTTTTTATTAGAAAATTTTTAGGCTTATAAAAAATCATGCAGAACTAGCACAATTACCATATACTCCTCCCACACACAGACTTTCCTATTATTAAAATTGCATATTAGTGTGCTAGCTTTGTTATAACTGCTGAAAAATATTATAATTACACTATTAACTATAGTCCACAGATTACACTAGGTTTCATTCTTTATGATCTACAATTCAATGCTTAATTTTTTTTATTTGGAAAAATATTTCAGGATATTTATTTCTCTAAAGACTAATGAAATTGAGTATCTTCACATATGCTTGTCAGTCATTTTATATCTTTTTTGGAGTAATGTTTATTCTGGATTTTGACCATTTTTTAATAGGCTGTTTATCTTTTTTTGTTGGGATGAATGTGTTCTTTATACATTCTAGGTACTAGACCTTTAACAGATATATGATTTGAAAATATTTTCTCCTATTCCTGTATGTTGTCTATATACTTTCTCAATGGTGTCCTTTGAAGAAAAAGTTGAATTTTGATAAAATACAGTTTATTTAATTTTTGAAGTTTTGTTTTTTGTGTTTGTGTAATATCTAAGAATTCATCTCCAAATCAAAATAGTAAAGATTTAACATTGAATTGCTATGAGACTCAGTTATAAATTTCCTACACATAGCTTTTCTGCCCCATTTATTTGAAACTATAATTAGCACTATAATTAAATATATGTCAAAAACTTAAATCTTCTGGCTGAGCCCTGAATATCACCAGAGTAGGAGCCAACACCTACTCTCCAGGTCATTGGACTCACCCAGGACAACTAAAAAAGGATAATGAAGAACAATGTTCATCCCAAAAAACAGAGCATCTAAAACTGCAGGCAAGTCAGTTCCATCCATAAGATCTAAACTCCTCATTTGGAAGCAGAGTGGGCATCAGCATCCTAAAATCCTCAAGGCTGAGGAATGAACAAGCATAAGTTGGGAATGCAACTATGGACCAAAGTATACTTATTATTATTCTAGTAATGGAAGAACTTGTAACATTGTTATAAAGACAGTGGTCATCAAAGGTTCTGAGGGAGAGGGAGAGTGAAGAATAGATGTAACAGGGGTCATTTTGGGGGTATTGAAATTGTTCAGCATGATATTACAATGATTGATACAAGTCATGTATTTTGTCAAAATGTATAAAATTATGCAATGCAAAGTGTAAACCATAATATAAAGTATGGACCATGGTTGGTAGCAATGCTTCAATATGAGTTCATAAATTGTAGCAAATGTATCACACTAATGAAAGATGTTGTTAGTGGGTCCAAGTATGGAAGGGGAAAGTGGTGGAGTATGGCATATAAGAATCCTCTATATTTTTTGATGTAACATTTATGTAATATCCTCCTTGAAGGAAAAAAAAAAGGTTTAAAACGCCCACATTTAATCCCTATGTTTTTCCTAAGACTTTTAGAGATTTAGCTCTTACATTGAGGTTTTTGGTCCTCTTTGAGTTATTTTCTATAAGATATAATTTAGGGTCAAATTAGATTATTTTTCTGAGAATAATCATTTGTACAAGCACAATTTATTGAGAGATTATTCTTTTCCCATTGAATGAACTTTTCACCATGTCAAAATCAATTGAACATACATGGATGGGTTTAGTCCTGAACTCTCAATTCTAATTCATTGTTCTGTATTCAGCGTTCATCCTTATGCCAGTGCCATCTTGTTTTGATTAGTTGTTGCTTTGTAAAACACTTTTTTCCTTTATTGAAGTATATCATTCATACATGAATGAACATGAACAATAAGTGTAGAGTAAAATTTGTGAATTTACAAAACAAACATGCAAAATTTTAAAAAAGTCATAATTAGAGAGGTCTACACAGAGTATTAATTATGACAAATATCCCTGTTCATAAGAAAATTGACTGATTCTGAAATCTACAACTTAAACTTAATGATGATTCTTATCAAGATCTTATAGTATATTAAGTAATTTTTAAAAACAAAATTAAGAATTTCTAATAAATTCACAAATAAAAGCCACATTCAATTATCTTATTTCAAATATGAGATGCTACATATTTTCATATAGTCCTATATATTTATAAATAGAGTCATATTTAATGACTTAATTGAACAAATATGTTTTGATTTAATATATTTTTATATCAATTCTGTTGTCTGAATATTTTTTGAGAATTGGAGGCAATGCTTTCGAGAGCTAAGTGTCATTATAGAGGACATGAGGAAATCAGGGACTTAAGTGAAGTGATTGCACCTAATAGTGTTGAAGATGTTAAAATATTTAGAAAGCATCAGATTAAGCCTCAAATTAAAAATGTGGAACCTGCCATAACTATGCTAATCACCAGTTGAATTAACATCTTAAGCAAGTCTCTTAATGGAAGTTAGGGCATATGCTGGGAAAGGGATGGAGCATTAGAGGCAGAAAGGAAATATCTGAGAGTTGTCTGAGGACTGTAATTACCCTAAGTCCCAACCTCCAGCAAATCCTTCTTGTCAGATGAGGCACTCCCTCTGGGCCTGAGTGATGAAGCTCTTCTCTCCTTCCTGGAAATCCCTGAAGAAGTAATCTTGCAAATAAAGCCAACTATTATGCCTTACCAGGATTACCTCATTATTTTCACATTGAAAATGACAATCAGATCCAAGGATGCCCTTTAAAGAGGGTAGATTATAACAGAAAGAGAATACTTACCCTAAAAAACTTACTAACTGCCCAAATCAAGCAAAGAGAAAAGTGAATTCACATTATGTGTTATTGAATGGACTCTGTGGATCCTAGAGTGTAGAGGGAAGCACTTAGATGGGACTGAATATCTTGATATTGTTGCATTTACCAGAGTCTGAGCCCCACATGCAAGCTCACACAGCTGAAAATATTTCTTACCATTGGGATAGTTACCTGGAAAATGGCCTTAGTCATGGCTATATCAAATGACATTAATGTTCCATGTTGTATTCATTTCCTATTGCTACTGTAACAAATCACCAAACACTTGGTGACTTAAAGCAAATTTATTATCTTATTATTCTCGGTATCAGAGGTCCATTGACTTCAGGTATAGGGGTCAATAAGTCTCTCTGGGCATAAATCTGTTTGTGGTGGAATAACAAGTTTAGATTTTTTTGTTCAACAAGCAAAATAAATTTTTATAAAATAATATCTATCTTAGTGAAATTGATATTTTATTGCTAAAGTTTATTTTTTCGGGAAACCTAATTGTCTTATTATGTTTACTTGCTTAGTATTTGTTAAATAATTTCATTTCCTTTTATATTATTAAATATTTGATATCTCTATGTACCAGATGTATCTATTTGAGTGGCATACAAATAGAATTGTTTAATTAAGTACATCAATCTTTTCTAAAAGTGTATTTTATTCAATTTGCACTTATAGTGAGATGATTTGTTATATTTAGAATTATATTTTATAATTTGTAGAGTAAATAGTTCATATTAAGTATAGCAACCATGATGAATAGTTGACTATAAGTTTTATGGATCAATTTTACAATAAAGTTCCTATATATATCAATTTTAGTCTACTAAAACTTATATAATAATAAGAAATATTGTCTACCTAAAGTTTTGTTGGTATCTGTATCTACAAATAATTTGTTTTCCCAATTTTTTGTCTTTTTCATTATACACCAGCAGTATGGTTTTTGAAATTTTTGTTGCATTTTACCTCTACATAATATGCAGGTGATATTTTATTTGTTGTTTATTTTAGGTTGTTTGCAAACTGCTTAGAGTAAATAAGAAAATGATTAAGAATATTTTTAAGCACAGTATGTGACTAGAAAGAAGCATGTTGTAAGTTTCTTAGAACAACCTTGATTCTTAAAACTAAATATATATCAGGGTAAATTATCAGAAGTTGGGAAGGATTTTTGACACATATAACTAAGAAATCATTTGATATAAAAGTATAGTCAAAGATGAATTTATCAAATATCCATTTGTATTTACATACTAATAACTTTTCATTCCCACTTTTTTTCTAATTTTTAAAAGTGCTTTAGATTATATAAACATTACATCAAAAATTTGGGGGATTCCCATATAGCACACTCCCTCCCACTCCCACAATTTCTCCCATTAACAAATTCTTTCATTAGTATAGTACATTTGTTACAATTGATAAAAACATATTGAAATATTGCTACTAACCATAGTCTATAGTTTACATTATTGTTTACACTTTGCACCTCAGAATTTTATGGTGCTGTGCAGAGTGGAATTATATATTTTGAGAAAATGTATAATGGCTTGTATCCATCATTGCAATAGCATGCAGAACAAATTCAATGTCCTCAAAATGTCCCATGTTACACATTTTCTTCTCTCTCCCTCCCCTCAGAACCTCTAGTGACCAATGTCTTTATATCAATGTTACAATTTATTTGATTCCTAAAATAATAATAAGCCTACTCTGGTCTGTACTTGTATTCCCTTTTTATGTATGTGCATTCATTGATGTTGAGGACTTTGGGATGGTGATGTGCTCTCTGTTTCCCATTGAGAGGGGACTTAGATCCCATGAGACAGATGGATGGAACTGCCTTGCCTGCAGATGTATACGCTCTCTGTTTTTTGAGATGTGCTTTGTCCATCATTATCCTTTTGTTAGTTGTCCTCGATGAGTCTGATGAACTCAAGAGTAGGTGTTGACTGCAACTCTGCTGTAATGGTGCAATTCTCCTTGTAATAGTGATTTTGATGTCTTGAGTATGAATTTCTTAGTTTGCAAACTCAGGACAGAGTGACAGGTGTAGTCTTGAGACAGAATTTCATACTTCTGGAACCTTTAATTTTTTGCATTTAATCTATCCAGCCATTTGGATAAGGTACACCTACATTATCCAGAGTAATCTGCTTTACTTAAAAGTCAGCCAATTGTAGATTTCAATCAATTTATAAAATAAGGTGGCATCTATGCCATTGTATGACAGAAAAACTGGGCACTATAACACGGTCAAGTTGATATGTAAAATTAACCATCATATCAACCTGATAGTTGCCAGTGTGTTGTCTCTAATGCTGGTAAATGTAGCTATATATGAATTTAAATGCCTTGTGTCAAACAGCTTTGGAGGTCACCCTAGCCCTGAGAAATGTTCAAGATGGGACAAAACAAAGACTGGCACATGAGTCAGGTCAACTGCAGACCACCAGTCAGGTCAAAAAGCAGTTCCACAAGATAATTGTGTTTCTTATATGAGCAGAAATTTTAAAATGCTCTCTGCATAGGAAAATTGAATAAACCAGCTTAAAGGTGTTGATTTTGAGAAGCTAACAAGGGAAACTTTCAGTATCTTTAGGTTAAAAATATATAATACTCAAGAGTGAGTTATTTGTTTTCACTGTTGTTCAATTCTTTATTTTGTCTCTACTTACTCATAATTTTAAGTTTAAACACTTTTTTGCCATATACTTGGAAAATGCACAAAATTTTGTGTACATAATTTAAAACAGAGGGCATTACTATTAAAGGAAAATCAAAATATAACACAGTTGGAATTTATATAACAATGAATTAATACAAATCACTTTAGTTTTGTTTAAATCTCTTAAATAATATTTTAGAAGCAGTTATATAGAGTTGAATTTCCTTTTTACCTACCATAATGTAAAGACTTAAGGATTTTTTCACTAGTTGACTCTTCACGTCTTTTCTTAGTATTTTTCATTTTGGCATTTCTGTTAGACCTGAAATATTTACAAATATATACACATACTGAGTCAGATGAAAGCTTACTTATATCAGGAATGAGAGTCATGGTTTCATGAGTAATAAATCAAGCCAGTTTTCTGATTCATATTTAGAGGATTGTATATTAAATATAAGGGTCTTAGGTATTCTGTTGAATCTTCATGAAATCATAGGCCTCATGGGGTCAGATATAGGAAATTCCTACATAGAACAGCTTTAGCAACACTGCATTAAACATTTTTTTAAATTATTGAAATCATATAGTACTGATTTCAGTAAGAGGTTAGTGATGATCAAATTATATATCAAATTATGAGGTTAAAAATTAATTACATAACAAAGATAATACAAATTTTATATATTACTTAAACTGGATTATTCTGTCTTGACTATATTTGCCCACAACCAGAAATTCAAATTACAATCCTTAAATCCTTAAGTTGTTTTTTCTGTAATTGTTTTATTAGAGAATTTGTGTATATACCAAACAATCATGCATAAAATACAGAATTCCCATACACCATCCATCCACCAATACCTTGCATTGCTGTGGAATATTATTTTTACAATTGAGGATAGCACTAGTTTTAGATTTCTAAAGGCTGCCAAGGCAACACACCACAAATGGGTTGGTTTTTACAATGGGGATATATTAACTTATAAGCTTACAGTTCCAAGGATGTGAACTTGTTCAAATCAAGGCATCATCAAGAGATGCTTTCTCCCACAGCTGCAGCTTTGGTGATCAGGCACATGGTGGTTTCTGCTCATCTCTTAGTTCACCTCCAGGCATCATTGCTTTCATTTTAGACTTCAGTAGATCCTCTCAGTTTGTTTCAATGATTTCGTCCTCTGGTTCCCAGGGCCTTCTCTCTCAGATTCTGGGTGTTTCTCTCTGTCTCTGCAACTTTCTTCTCTGTCTCTGTGGCCTCCTCATTCTCATTTAAAAGAACTCCAGCAGAAGTACTGAGACCCACCTTGGGCTACACTTCACTGAAGCAATACAATCAAATGTCCCTCATTTGAATTCAATCCAAACAAATGGTCTTACCCAACAGGAATTGACCAATTTAAGAACATAAATTTCTGGTGTCCACAAAAGACTGAAAGTACACAGCACTTTTTTATAATTATCTGCTATTTATTGGGCAGACAAGCTCAGGAAATTGGCACCTGTCAGTGGGCCTTACTTTGGAATTTATGCTCCCCAATGTAACAGAGTTAGATTTATTTATAGTTTCCCTAAACATGGCTCTTCTGCTCCTTTTATTTGAACCTATAAATAAAACTATACTTATTAAATATGTGTCCCAGAGACTTAAATCTTTCATCTGTTCATGTGCCAGTTAAGCCTTGAATTTCCGCAGAGTTGCAACACCTACTCTCCAGTTCATTGAAGTCATCCAGGACAACTAAGAAGGAGATGATGATGGACAATGCTGATCAAAAGGAACATAGAGTGTCTGCAACTGCAAGCAAGGTAGTTCCATCCATCTGCCCCATGGGATCTAAGCCCCCTCTCAATTAGAAGCAGAGTGGACATCACCATCCCAAAATCCACAAGACTGGAGATAGAACAATGGTCTAAAGTAGACTTCTTATTATTCTATTATAGACTTATTACTATTCTAGCAATGGAAGAATTTTTATCATTAATATAAAGACAGTGGCCACAGAGGTTCTGAGAGTAGGGAGAGGGATGAATAGGTATAACATAGGGGCATTTTTGGGATATTGGAACTCAACTGCATAACATTGCAATGATGGATACAGGTCATTATGCACTTCATCATAACCTATAAAATTGTGCGGGGCAGAGTATAAAACTATAATGTAAACTATAGTCCATGGTTAGTATCAATGCTTCAATATGTGTTCATCAATTGTAACAAATATACCACACTAATGAAAGATGTTGTTAATATGGGAATGTGTGGGCAAGATGGCGTCGGCTTAGGAGGGCAACTGCGAACAGCTCCCAGAT
>JAQZBX010065487.1:0-16301 GCA_029593785.1 Cabassous unicinctus | reverse complement strand
TCTGGGTTTGCTGAGTAGAGTCCTCACCATTTAAACCCTTTCTACATGCAGGACATGTGCCATGCAGGTCTAACCATGGCACAATACAAATACTAGGAAAGAAGTGGTTGCAGGGTAACTGCTGGACTTCCTCATTGATTGCATGATCTTCTTTGCATACTGGACACTCTAAACCTGTATCTACTGGTTCCTGAGTTAACGTCACTGTTACAGAGATGAGATCTCTTCCTTATCAGCTGGGGAAGGCCCTGTGTTTTCCAGTTGTCCTAAAAGCTGGGTAACATTGACATCAAGCCCTGTCTGACCCCAGGCTTAGTCTCCAGGCTTGGAGTGCAACATCCCACTCCAGGAAAACGGTGTGAGGACCCAGAAATGGCAGAATTGGCAAAGAATCCCACAAAAATATGTTGTATTAGAACTTCAATAACTGGGGATCTGTCAGGATGTGTTTCCTTGGAATCTGCATCTCCCAGTTATTGGCAGCCATGGAGGTCGCCTTGGTCACCAAAAGTCAGTGTGTTTGGTTATCTCCTTCATTGGCTCTATTGTCTCACTCCAGTGGATGGCTACTTAGAAATGGTCTAAAATCTTGGAAAAACATCATGTGGTCCAAATGGTCCCAGAGCTCTGCAAAATGTGTTGATGTGGTACTGTCAGGCTGCCACCACCACCATCTAAAAAACTGGAATCATCTGTCACTTCTTCCATAAAGCCTGATTCACCTTTGAGACAAATATATTCCGGTAGTTTGGGGCTGACCTCTCCCTTACAAAAGTGGCAGAAAAACCGGTGCGTGGCCATGGCGGTGCCGGCACCCGCTCCGGCCACAGAGGCCTCCGCAGTTTTTCTTTTCCCCTGCTGTCATCCAAGGGCAGACGGCCGGTCCCTCTCAGGCCACTACCAATCCCTGTGGTCACCACCGCCACCCCAGCTACCTCCAGGCAGCTCCAGAGCCCGCGGTGGTCACGTGAGTCCACTGGAGCCAGCGAGGTGGAGGGGCTGACTGCAGCCCCAAGGCCGCCTCCCAGCACCAAAGAGGCACAGTGCTTTACAGTGACTCTTAAACCAGCAGCAAGAAAATGGGCAATACAGTAATTTATTGGTTATGACACAAAAAGCATAATCCATAAGATAAAATATATGACTTTCAAAATGAATATAAGTTATGTATCAAATGTCATTGTTATCAAAATTAAAAGAAATCCATGGAATGGTAGATAATATTAATGGGACTTATATTTTATAAAGTTCTTATATCTAGAATATATAAAGGAAATTAGAGTTAAATGTTAACCAAAACTGGTAAAATATATGAACAGGTATTTAACCAAAAAAAAAAACACAAAAAAACAGAAATGTATAATAATCATAGTAAACATTGCTCAAGATTATTAGATAAATGGGAATTGAAACCACAAGTACATCATTCTACACTCTCTCTAGAATTTCTATTACCTAACATCTAATCTGTAGAATTGATGAGCATGTTGAGAAATGTGAACCTTGATACATTACAGATTTTGTGTGCATATATACTAATGAAATACTATGATGGATGCTAAGCTTTTTGCCCAACACAATCGCTTAATATGAATTCACTTTTTCACAAATGCTACCATTGCAAACTCTGTCCCTCAGCCCACTCATAACTACTCTGGGCACTCTCCTTTCTGAAGGCCACCAGCCACAGAACTTTCTGTGTATTAAGAGGAAATGCAAATAGGGGTGCTCCCTCTGCCAGTGAAATCCATCCCAGTCCTGACCTTGCAGCTCTGAGAGAGGAGCCCCACCTGAAGAATTTCCAGGTGTTTCCATTTGGTGCCTGGGACTGAACACAGGGGATTCACTATGGAGTTTGTGATGAGCTTATTGTTCACTTATTGCTGTTTTAAGAGGTCATATTTTGAAGAACACACAATATTGAGTATGAGGCAAACATTGGACATATGCAACAGTTTCACAAACATTGGACATGTGTAGTTGGTGGAACCAGGAAGAGATTTATTACAGCCCAGAGGTTTCTAACACATCAGAGTGACTGGATTCAACTTCAGTGAGAACTGGATATGGTAGGTCTGACAGGCTCCGGGAAAGCAGCTGAAGTGGGTTGGAAATTGTAAAACTGATGTAGGTACAAAGAGATACACAGTTTCCTTGAAGTGCTGATTCACCAACTCTGGACATGAAGACAAGAAGATACTTTATTTGTAAATGAGCGAACTTAGAACTGAGGTCACACAATGTAGTATTTTATGAAGTTCTGAGTGAACAAGAGCTATTGAGAACGCAGAAGCCATCCTCCCCTTCATGGCTTCAGGAGGGGCCTGGACTGCTGGGGGCACTCAAGACGCACTGATCCCAAGGTCCAGCCCAAAGGGCAGGTGCAGGTGTGAGGTTGAGGGATGGTTTCCATTCAGGGTCTGGGGTTTCCTCTCCAACTTAAAGCTTCCCCCATGGGATCTCTCTTGATTAAGGATGTCTCTCAAGTGGAAAAAAATGTTATAATAAGAATAACCATTTTCACCCTTAAGCTTTAGACTAATAGAATTAAATCTAAGCATTGCCTTAACCATGAATATATCCATTAAAACCATTTGAAAACAGTGCAGGGTACAATGAATCATTTTAAGAGTTATCTGTTTGGGAAACCCCAGGTCTTTATGATTCTCTCCTGGGTGACCTGGTCTGAGAGTATAAGAGCATTTTTAATTTCCTACAAGAAGTAACCTTCTCTGTTTTTCTCAATCAGATGATAGTCAATTGTTGTCATGGAACCCATAATCCAAGAAGCCATCTATTTTTGGGTCATCTCAGAATATAGGAAATTTCACCCACATACACTCTCTCCCCCTACCAAACTTTATATCTTGTAGATGAAGACAGTGTATTGTTAAACTAAGGATATCCTCGTGATCTGCAACTTGACAAACTCTGCATTTATCCCCATTTCTTTCCCCTGGGAAAGGAGGACTTAAAATCTAAAATGCAAATCAGACAATTTTTCCCACCCTGGTGACTTCTAGAAAATCTCTGGCTGGTGAGCTCAACACCATGGGGAACCAATGGGCCATTGACCAACTGGAAAAACCTTGGTGTGTTGAGACATGCTGGGCTGGAATGAAGGGCTGCTTGGTTGCTCAGGACATTGTGGCTAGGCCTGTGCCATTCATGTCTCATTTCTGAATCTGAAAGGGGAAGAATGAAAATTGAGGTACTCATTGCATACTGTATCCTCAGCTCCATCTTGGTCCACCATGGAAATCTCTGGCCCCCATAGAGTTTACTTTGCTGGGACATCCTTGATGACAACACAGTTCCAATCTGCAAGGACAGATCCATGCTTCTTGAATTCTGAGTGGCAGGCATCACTGCTTTTACCTCCTCCCAACCAGTCTCTCTTGACCTGCAATAATCCTCTATTTTCCAGTAAAGGGCAAGAGTTACAGGAATATTGAGGCTGTGGTAGGTTTCCATAACAGGCCTTTACCATACTGAAAGAGACAAATACACATAATGCCAAGCCATGGGAATATTCTCATTGTGACCTGAAGACCTAGGAAATGTTACAGGAAACCTCTTTCTTTGTTGCATTGTCTCACCCACACTGCTCTCTCTTCATCTTCATCAAACATATATTTCATGCTCTGCCACCACCAATCCCATTTATTTATACTTTATGGAAGACATTTCCATTATTAATACTCTTCATATCTCCTTCACTACCATTTTATCCAAGCCTTCCCTGACTGTAATTCCTTGATGTGCTTTTCAATACCCATACATTGTCATTTCTATTGGTGACATCAGAGTCCATGTAGGGTTCTGTTTCCCTCATATCACTGCCTCCCCCACTTGTCCTCATGTTAATGATGCATGCCCTTTACCTTGTTCATTTTTTCATTCACTTAACTGATATTATTTGTCTTGGATGCAATATGATGAATTCAAGGTCTGTTCAAGATAGGGTAAGGAGGTAAGGGATTTTCAGTAAGAAGGTGATGTAAATCAGCCACTGTATTGGAGAGGATACTCAAGCTGAGGGGGTGTTGAACCACAGCAGGCACTCCTTGTGAAATGTTGGTTTACAGAAATGAAGACTTATATAGGTATTTTCTGGTTCTTTGGGGAATAATACTAACAACATGTATGATAATATCTTACAGCACAGGCAATCTACTATAACTGCATACATAAAGTTGCCACTGTGGATTGGTATGAACAAAAAGAAGGCAGAACCAAAGTGTGTTCCTACATGAATACAGCAAAAAAAGCAGATACTTTCATAACTAACTTTTCCAGTGATTTGTGTGTGTGTGTGTGTGTGTGTGTGTGTGTGTGTGCTTGTGTGTGTGTTTCTCTGGGTGTAGAGACACTTTGACCCTAATTCCCAAATCATATTTGATCATTACTTACATCATTTTCTTGACCAGCTCCTTCAGGCCACTTCTGGCCTGGAACAAGTGTTAGTGGGCAAGATGAAAGGGGAACCCTAGGAGAGAGCTGTGCCTACTGAGGGCACAGCCAGCATCCTGTTTCAAGGTGAACCTCAGAGACAGGGACCTACCCTTCCTCCCTTTCACCTTTATATAAAAATGTACCTCACACATGTAAATTACCATTTATACAACCAGATGAAACCACACCACCCATTTACTTAAGTCCAGGACCTGTCTCTTGAAAATACTTTCTGGAAATCATGGACCTAATTTCAAGAATGTGAAACCCATGTAGTGCCTCCTCTTTCTTGTAGCAGCTTCCAGATGTGTGGGTCTAAGGGAGAGAGAGAAAATTCAAATTACTACAATAAAAACTGAAAATGGAACATTACTGAAAAACTTAGTGAAATAAATTAATTTATAAGGGAAGATAATGGACATTTGTGTAACAAAAATCAGAAAAATTAAAGAAATGGACAAATTTCAAAAAGTGCACAATTATCAAAACTGACCTAAGAATGAAACAGAAATCTGAACAGACCTTTAACAAGAAGAAATTGATTCATTAATCACAATCTTCCCAACAACATTCAGGACCAGCTGATTCCACTGTCAATTCTGGCAAACATTTAGAAGACAATTAAAAGTCTTCCTAATTCTATTACACAAAGAAAAATCTATAAAATTGTGTGGTGCAAAGTGTAAACCATAATGTTAACTATAGACCATGGTTAGTAACAATGCTTCAGCATGTATTCATCAATTGTAACAAATGTACCATGCTAATGAGGGATATTGTTAATGTGGGGAAAATGTGGGAGATAGAGGGGGTGGGGCATATGGGAATTCTCTCTATATTTTTTAATATTTTATTTATTAAAACAAATCAACTTTATTGATACATATTAATAAAGGATACAATTCATCCAAAGTGAACAATCAATCGTATTTGTTATAATTACATAGTAGTGCATTCATCACTTCAATCATTATTAGAGAATTTTCATTATTTCAATAATAAAAAAAAAGAGACAAACAAGAAAATTACTTATCTCTCAAACTTTCTATGCTTCCCCCACTGTATATAGCTGTTGTTTCTGGCTATTCGAGGCAAAATGTCTAATCAATGGCTTTTGGTATAATCACAGTGGTGTACATTCTTCATCTCAAAAATTTTAGAAAAATTTTATTACTCCTAAAAGAAAGACTCCATACCTCTTAACATTCCTTCCTTAGATCTACATACCCACTAATCTCATTTCATCTTTATAAATTGATTTATGTTTACATTTAATAAAATGGAGTCATACAATGATATTACTTTTGTGTAATCTAAAGCTTCTTTAAAAATTAAATAAAAAAGAAGAGAATGGACATTTCCTAATATCCTATGAGGCCAGCATGGCCCTGATACTAAAGTAGGAAAAAGATACAATGAAATAATAATGAATTCCTTATGAGTATAGATGAAAAAATCCTCAATAAAATATGACCAGATAAAATCAGGAGTATATTTATATTTATAGGCCATGGTTAGTGGGATGTATTCCCTGAATACAAAGGTATTCCATCATGAAAATATACTGAGAATTTCTCAATGCATTGCAAAGCATAAATAGAATGAAGGGAAGTACATAATTGTCTCAGCTGATATATACCATTTGACAATATCTTACAGGCTTTATTGACAAAACTCTCTGTATCCTAGGAATACTACAAGGGCATTTATGATAAAGGGAATTTATGGAAAAAATCAGCTGATATCACATTCAGTGGTAAAATATTTAAAGCTTTCTCCCTAAATTAAGGAACAAGACAAGGATTGGATAGATTGATATGATGGAGATATATTGACATCAATAATGAACTCTGAAGTGCCAGAGAATCAATCCTGCATGAACCTTGGCTCTCTCTGCTTCTTTAGTTAAACTCTCAAATGTAGCAAACCCAAGGGATGTGCTCATTACACAAATTGGGGTGTGCAAACCTTACTAGATATGTCCCATTTTGACACAGGACTGGTTGAGGGGAGCCATCAGGTCCAGTGTTTAGGGTGTACAAGCCCAGATATGGGGCTCACTCTTAACAGGCATATACTTCCTTTGGGCATGTTGTCCAACCCTTCTATGCACTATTTGAAGTTTTCATCTGGAAAATGGAGGTAACACTGATATCTCCTTCATATGGTTTCTGTACCTAAGTATAAATGATACAACATAATGGGTGCTAAGTGTGCTTTGGGGCTTCATCTCCAACTCACAGTATTTCCTAAGAATGTTTCTAGATTCATAATCTTTATGTTCCAGTGTCATCTCTGAGTGAGACAAATGTCATTGTAAAAGGAGGAAGCATTCCTGTGTGCACACAAAACAGGAAGTCCCTTATGAAGATAGAAATGACTTTGCCAGTGGTCACCAGGACCAGATTTCTGAGAACTCAGGGCAGCCTGGTGAGTCTTTTCCAATCAGACCCAGGGCAGAGACCTTCATGAGTTTCCACAACTAGAACACATTTGTCATTCAGATTTGAGCCAAGAGGGTAGTTATGCCAGGATAAGTAACCTATAAATCCTAATGGATTTCATATATGACCCCTTGTACTCACACAAAAGTGGGCAAATCAGACTGAGCACTGATTCAATTGTATGTTTTTCCACAAATCCATTTACTTTCCTGCTAGTCTTTGTTCTCATATAACTCTGCTCCTTCTGCTCTCTGGCAATGCTTGTTGTAAATCCCAAGTCTCAGAAGCTTTACCTTTGGCTCAAGTTGTTACTCAGGTGGTGGCTCCTACATGAACTTGGGAAAGGCTGAGGGACTTCCTCACCCATCACTAACTGGAATCCTCTCCTCTGACCCTGATTGAGGACTCATGTGGGAATTGCAAATGGCCATTAGAAAAGTGGATAACATTGTTCAAAATTGCATGTGGCTGTAGAATTGATTTATTATGTTTGTACAGGAGCCCTAACCTTCATCCTGAAATTGTGTCATTATCATTGGTGACTTTGGAGTCTAGGACAAGTCCTTTTTATGTCATGCTGCTGCCGACCCCACATGGAACATGGCTAGGGATGACTATCTGACCATATTTATTATTAAGTCTATACCAGATAGCACTAAATTGCCAATTTGCAAAAAGTTATATTCAAATCTCCTTCACAATACATACCTATATATATTGGCTGGGGATGGCACAATGACTGTATTTCCAAAGCCGTCCTTGATCATTGGCTGCATCTGAATCCCTGTCCAGGTCATTCAGCACATTTCCTGCCTGGAAGTAGAGGAAACTAGGGCTGGTGAAGGGCACCCCAGGAAGAGAAACTGTGTGCTCTGAGGACTCAGCCAGCATCCTCCTCCCAAGGTGACCCTAAGACAATGGTCGACCCTCACCCACTGTAATTTTACATACAGAGGTACCTCCCAAATGCTAATCAACACATGGGCACAGAGATGAAGCCACAGCACAAATTCACTGAAATTTAGTTTCCTTTTTGTCAGGAAAGACATTTTCTGGGCATCATGGACCTCAATCACAAGAACATGAAAGCCTCATGGCTCTTCCTTTTTCTGGTGGCAGCTCCCAGATTTGAAGGTAATGGGGATGCTGCATCTGAGCACATGACTTACTGTGGTTCTCCTTTTCCTCAGGTGTCCTGTCCCAGGTGCAGCTGCAGGAGTCAGGATCTGGCCTGGCAAACCCCTCACAGACCCTGTCCCTCACCTGCACTGTCTCTGGAATCCCTTTAACCAACAATCATATTCACTGGGTCCACCAGCCTCCAGGAAAGGGGTTGGAGTGTGTCGGCAGGATAATTAGTGGTGGAAGGACAAACTATAGCCCAAGTCTTCAGTCCCAAATTAGCATCACCAGAGAAACCTTGAAGAATGAAGTTTATTTAAAGCTGAGCAGCCTGGGAACTGAGGACACAGCCATTTATTACTGTGCAAGACACACAGTGAGGGGAAGTCACTGTGAGGCCAGACAAAATCTCCTCTGGGCACAGCAGAGGGCTGGGCTGCATAGAGTTCTCCAAACACCAGGGGGCATTCAGAGGCAAACCCCAGCTGCAGGTGCTGAGAGGGGCTGGGGAGGAGTTTCCTATCTTTGCCTCAGGTTCCTCTATTTGCTCCACAGCACATAACCCCCAGAGAACAGCCCTTGCATTTTTTCTAAGCAGTGGTGTGCTGAATGCAAGATTCAATCTCAGAAGTATTTATGTTACTATTTCTGTGTGTAAATACAGACATTTTTATGTTATGTTAACATTATATGTTTTATGTGAGGCAAGTAAGGTTATCATAAAGAAATTGTAACACCCCTAATCCTCCCTGCACAGCCCCAGGCTTCTGAAGGCAGATTTCACCTGACAGAGCTCACAAGGATGCAGACCTACTCAGATGTGTGCTTGGGCCTCATATTCCAGCACATCTTGGGAAGCTGAGCATAACTCAACTGCCTCCACCCTGCCCTGCATCTCTGTGTGGGAAACAGTTTTCTCATGGTGCATCTTGTCTGTAAGGAATGACTGTTCCTATTTCTAGTTGTTTAGGCCTAAGTGCACCTATAGATTCCAGGCCAAGGGCAAGAACAACTTTCCTGACAACATCTATCCCCTGAAACATACCTGGCCCTTTACTTGTTTTAATTCCTCATCTAAGTTTCCTGGAGAGAGACTAGAATATGAGAATATGGGCAGTCTTGAAATACCATCCAAGTGGCCCCATCTCTTCTAATGCTATCATGGTATTTCTGCCTCTTCCTAGCACACCTAATGTCCAGTATCTTTTTCCCAGTTGTTTCCTCCCAAGCTATGTGGTTTTTCACCAGTGTCTTCAACTGCTTATTTCAGTCTTTCATCTCCATATTAAGGCTTTCATTCCTCACTGAGGAGAGGGGAGGTGATTCTGGATGTACTTTCCTTGATGGCCTCTGTTTCTTCCCTCTTTCTGTTGGATCCCCACAGTGCTCAAAGAATACAGGTTTTGCTTACTTTCAATATGCAGGTTAACTTTTGTCCTGTAGTGGAGCTAGGGAGGTCACTGTGGGTGTATTTCTACAATGGATGCTGGCCTTCTTCCTAACACAACTTGGAGTGTGCAGAATTTTTGTTTTGAATGTTTTCTGCTGTGTTTTTCTGTGTGGTGCTTCCTAATTCTGCAGGAAAAGCATGCAATACAGTAATGATCTGGTTCCTGGAAACTTTACTTTAGAAAATTTACCTGTAGTTAAATTTGACTTTATCAAAATTTATAACCTAGGGATTTAAGGGAATCAATATTAAGTGTGTAAAGATAGAACCCTTAGAATGAGAAAAAAACATTTATAAATCATATATCTAATAATGGGCTTTTATCTAGAATTTGTTAGTTACTTACATACTAACAAAAATTGCACAAAGAAGATGTACAAGTGGTTAAAAAGTATATGTAAATTAGTGTTGCATGATTTTTCAACATGGAAATATAAATCAAAACTACAATGCAATACCATTTAACACCCATTAGGAAGGGTAGAATAAAAAATTAGGATAGTGACAAGTATTTGAGAGGATGTGGAAAAATAGGAACCCCACTACAATGCTGGTGGGAATGTTACAGGATAAAGCCTCTTTAAAAAACTGACATGCAGGTATCCAAATTATTAAATTAAAAAAAAAATTATCCTATGAACTTACAATTCCACTTCCAGGTATATACCCCAAAATATTGAAAACAGGGATTTAAATATATATGCATACACCAAAGTTCATAATGCCATTATTTATAATAGCCAAAGTTGTAGCAGTCCAATTTTCATCAAAAGATGAATGGGTAAACAAACTGATACTCACAATGGAATATCATCCACTTGTACAATTGAAAGACCCCTGCATTAACAGGGATAAACTTTAAAACATGTTTCTGAATTAAATAGTCCAAATACCAAAGGAACAATATTGTATGATTTTACTTATATAGAATGCCTAGAATATGCAAATTCATTGACACAGGAAGTAGATTAGAGGTTACCAGATTCAGGATCCAATAGGGACTTAATTCTTAATGGGTATATTCTGTTTGGTGAGATTTGATTTTTGTCAATGTTTGTTGGTTCATCTTGCACAAAATTGCAAATTTAATGAATATCCTTCAATTGTACACATGAAAGTGTTTAAAGTGAGAATTTTTCATTTTGTGTATGTCATGTAAATAATTGATTTTGGTACAAAATAAAAATGAATATTGATACTCACTATCATGTGTTTGAACCTTGAAAATAAGATGAAAACTGAAAGAAGCCAGCCATGAATTTCCATATAATTTATTATTCCCTTCATATTAAAGACAAGAATAGGGAAATCTATAGGGATTCATTGTTTATTAAGGCTACATAGTAGGTAGAAAGGAAGATGTTTGGTAAGGTGAATGGTTTTTCTTTGGGAGTTAATAATAATATTCTAATATTGACTCTGGTGATGGTAGCCCATATTTTTCATAAAATAGAGATCAAATTATATTCTTGAAATGGATGGACTTTTTGGTATATGATTTATATCTTAATAAAATTATATTTTTTAAGAATATTAATTGTTCCCTGGAGAGAAGGGAAGGGGTACGATGCAGAAATTATGGAATAATGAGTAAAAACTTTTAAGAGTTCACTATTGGGATGGTGGTGATGGTTACAAATGTGTAAAAAAATGTAAATACTTACCAAATGTTACATTTAAATATGTGATGATTATCATGACCTGTGAAATGCCAAAGAGTACTTTAGAAACATCTGCTGACCAATGGTTCTCTCTACATTCTTTAGGTAAACACTAAGATCACAGCAACATCAGCAATGTTCTCTTTACACAAAGGGGGATGCTACAACTCTATCTAGACATGCTCCACTCTGTCCCCAGTTTGGCTCAGGGGAGCCATATAGTCTAGGGGTGATAAAAACAGGTTGGACACTGAGGCTAACCATCTACAGCATTAGACTTTAGACATATTAGCCCACCATTCTAATTTTCTGTTTGAAATTTTACATCTGTAAAATGGAGGTGACATTGATATCTTCACAAAGTTGCAATGGAAGATATGCAAGGGCTCAACTTGTTGAAGGCAAATGGAATATCAAATGCTGAGTGAAAAAAAAGATAGTTTTAAATACCAGTTAAAACCATATAAGTAAAAAAAAAAAGAGCAATAAAATTGTTTTGAGTAATTCTTAATGTGTTGTGAATATGTTTGTGTGTATATTATATCTCTATTTTCTTGCCTCTATTAACATTATCATAGAGCCTAAGTTGTATTAACTTTGCATCAGAGTGTTTAAGTTAAAGGATATCAAGGATAAGCACAGATACCACCCAAAATCTTGAGTCTTTGTCTGGGGAAATTGTTAGTGCATTGTGGAAAGTATGCAGAAAAGAGGGTCATGTTAAAAGGAAATTTGACCTTTTATTGACTTTATTTGGAGATAAAGCATGATTTTAGGAGATGCATCTGGGTACTGAGTTGGTAATGGGTGGACTGCAATTGTTAATTTTAGGTGACTAGTTGACTAGGTTATGACTAGGCCTAGATGTTGCTGTGATGATATATTATTGAAGAGATTAGTATCTAAACACAGTGGACTTCAAGTTGATGATAATATGGGTCATCCTCATCTCATCAGAAAGTTTTGGAAAACAAATAAAATAGAAAACAAACCATGGTTTCCATAAGTAGAAGAAATTCTTCTTCAATTCTAAATCTTCTACTCTGTGAATTGCCAGCCTGCTGGGTTCCCCAAGAAATTTGGAATCAAGACTCAACACTGCTGTTACATAATTTTGTGTCCTGAAGAATTCACACTGCTCTAAGGAATTACCATTTGCTAACATAATCACAGATGCAATTTCCTTAAAATAAATCATTATTGATATTGATACTGAGATCAATATTTCCTGATGAACCTGTTTCTCAGGAGATTCCTTACTAATAAATACATGTAGATATTTATAAAAACACAATCAATATTTGGTGGTACCTTTTCTAGAAACTGGTCTATGTTTAAAATCCCCAGGGAAGCAGATGTGGCTCAATCAATGGGGCTCCTGTTTGCCATGTGGCAGGCCCCGGGTTCATTTCCCGGGGCCTCCTGGTGAGGGCGGGCCGGCCCGCACAGCGCGGTGAACTGACGCAGCAGGACGACCCAGCAACGGGAGACAATCAGACACAGAAAAACACACAGCAAATGGACACAGTGAGCACAAGCAGCAGGGGAGGAAAAATAAATAAATAAATAAATAAAATCTTAAAAAAAAAAATCCCCCCCAAAATCCTCCAAGAAACCCACCTCAATTTCCCATGAACACCTTTACCCAAACCCTAGGAAGTTATTTCTTTCCTTACATTGATGATGGAAAAATATGGAGGAAATTCTGTTTTCTCCTATAGATTTGATGCTACTGTGTCTCCTCCAATACCACATGCCCACCCTTCCTGTGAGCACTGAGCAATTTCACATATGTCATCCTGAAGTATGTGATCATTATGGGTGACTAATGATGAATTTCAATTTTTCTAACTCAACAGCAGGGAATGGGATCAATCAGGTGGAGATTAAACCCCACACAAACATGGGCTTTGTTCAGAGATGGATTTTAGGAACAAGACTAATTTTGGCATCAGGTACTCCTGACCAGTAATGGTCATTTGTCATGATGTATATGACCAATGTTTTCCACACGAGATTTCAACTTTATGAAGACATGCAAATGCTACTTTGCTCTGATGCTAATCACATGGTCATGTATGAATTCCAATTGACCCTCTGAGGGACAGAAAAATGTGGCTCCAATAAGAACTTTACCTTCCATGATGAAGGAAGGATGTGCTTTTGGAAGGGCTGATTGAACTTTTTTCTTATAAAATCTACCTCCTTTCAGGACAGTGAAATGCTGACAAGTTTCCTGTTGGCCATAATAGAGGTTTAATTTCTTGCTCAGAAATCCAACTGTACATGAAACTCCCATAACCCCAAAGAAAATGATGGCTTCTTTTTTAAAAGTTACAAGCACTGAAGAATAAGCATGCTTTTCTGAACAAATTATTATTGGAAGGATAGAATCTGGATCTCCAAAGTACTGTGAATGTCCATTTATTTAGTCTACTCATTGTTATATGTTATACTATTATCATTTCTCACTTATTTCATCAGGAACATATACCAAGAACTAAAAGGGAAAAGAGTAAAATGTGCTTTTTCTCAAGGTAAGCTTATAAACAGCTTTTAGAGGAAAGACATGAAAAAAAACTTATTGATTTAGAGTTGGCTAAAGAAACTACATGTGCAAACACACAACTATATATGTATATATACATGTATATATAATGTACTCAATAATCAAATCCTCTGAAATTATTTATTCTTTTGACACACCTCTAGCCATATTCCTTTGATTTCTTATTTTGTTCAATTTTAGATGGTTATTCTTTCCTGGGTATATTAATGGATTGTACAGATCATCAATTGCTAAGCTGTTTCTTCCTTTTATTTCTGTTTCCTTCTACATTAGTGCAAAAACAACTTTCTGCCAGTTGTTTTATTTTGGAAACAGAAGTTTCAAAAAGACACACAGATTATTATAGTCCTGGATTCCCATCTAATGAATTTACAAATCAAGTAATCCCCTGGCCCAGAGTGGAAACCTCAATTCTTATTCCCATGTCCCATAAGGCAATCTGAGTAATACTTAAGGAAATTAAGAAGATAGAGAAAATAATCATGAATTTTACTTGTTTGAAGACCAGGAAGACATTCATGGAATTTCCCAGTGCATGAGACATGAGTTAATATTCAATAGGATGAAATGTCTTTCCAAGTACTCTGTTATGCCATAATCTACTAAATGTGAGAATATGATTATCTACTGCCTGTTCAATTTTATAAATGTAACATTTTGGATGTAGTGGATTGATGTTTTCTGGAAATTATTAGAGTTGAGATGGGCCAGATCTTTAGCCAAATAATACTGACTAATATGTAATTCTTTACCTAGATTATGAAGTATATTCATGTAGCAGTTTAGTATTATTTATAAATTCTGAAAATAGGTATTGGATTAGGATTGTAAACTGGTCTGTTCCTATGGGCATGATCAAATTATGATTAGGGTTTTGATTGGGCCACATCAGTAGGATGTTGTGTCCCCACCCCCTTGGTGGATGGAGACTCACAGAGAAAACCACACAGCAGAGAAGAGAGTAGAAGTTTTAATGCTGGAGCCCCAGGAAGTAAATACACAGAGAAGCAGATACATGAGAAAAGTAAGAAGGCTCCATTAGACATGGCAGAGGCCCCAGAAAGAGAGGCAAATCATTCACCTGAGAGTTTACAGCTGGCCTCCTGGAAGGAGCAGAGCAGCTGATCCCAGAGAAAGATGAGCCCTGGGAGAGAGATGAGACTTATCCCAGCCTACAGCTAACATTGAAAGAAGCTGGGACAATGGAGCCTTAAGAGGAAGAGGAAGCCTGAACCCTTGCAGACATTGGCAGACATCTTGCTCCAACACATGGCAAACAGATTTTGGTGAGGGAAGTAAGTTATACTTTATGGCCTGGTAACTGTAACCTTCTACCCTAAATAAATACTCTTTATAAATGCCAACAGATTTCTGGTATTTTGCATAAGCACCCCTTTGGCTAATACAGAAATTGGTACCAGAGAGTGTGGAAGTACTTTTGCAATTGCCAAAATGTTAGAACAACTTTACAAATGGATAAGGGGTATTTTTTGGAGGACTTGTGAGATATTTGATAGAAAAGGCCTAGAGTGCTTTGAAGAGACTTTTTATGATTACATAGAAGTAAATTATGAAACTATTATTGGAAACTAGAGGAAAGGTGATCCATGTTTTAAAGTTGCAGAAAAACTTAGCAATGTTAACTCCTGATATTTTATGGAAGGCAGAATTTGAAAATTGTGGGCCTGGACATTTAGCTGAAGAACTTTCCAAAGTAAACTCAGGGAATGCAGCTTGGTTTCTCCTTACAGCTTATAGCAAAATGCTAGATGAGAGAGATAAGCTGAGGACTGAATTGTTGGGCACAAAGAAAACAGAAACTGATTCCAGAAATTCCAAACCTCTAGAGATCAAGCCCCCAGATGATAGTGCCCCATTTGAAGACTTAACTAAACTTGGAGCTTGTAAGTCAGGATTGAAAATGCAGTTATCTAGGAAAGGCTTGTGGAAAGTCTTACTGTCTGATGGCTTGGACACCTGCTTCTTGCATGCTAAACCAACAAGCTTTTTGAGAGAACTAGTGAAAAAAACCACTGTCATCCTTGACTAAAATGGACAAGGAATGGTGAGATTGAAGGGTAAATAATGTCAAGAGGAAAACCATGGAAACTGGGAACTGGAATTAAGACATCTCTTTGGGCCAAGATAGGAAACCCACCCATGTGTACAGAAAGGGTGAGTTTGCCCCAGCAGTTGAAGAAGGTAGATGTTCCCACATGATGTTCAGGGAGGATTTAGCCACCCCAGGGTACAGTGAGGGTGGAGCACATTCCCCAGGGATTAGGGAGGTTGAGGTTGATGCCCAATATATCTGAGAGGGTTGGCCTGTCCCCCATGGATTAGGGAAGGCCAGATTGCAAACTCATTGCTCGGAGAGGGCTGGGCCTGTATACCAAAGGTTAGGGGGAATGCTGTCTTCATGTCACTGTACTAGTGGGGTTAAGACTTTAACACAAAGACTGGGTATAGTTTGGCTACCACCCCAAAATGCTTGGAGTGTGAGGCCTGGAGCCTGGTCACCACCCAGATACTTGATGAGGGTAGAACCAAGACTACGGTCATTAGGCAAGCCTGTGGAAAATGTGGGTCCACATGGGGCC
>JAQZBX010065486.1:0-16294 GCA_029593785.1 Cabassous unicinctus | reverse complement strand
GAATGTGGCTAATATAAATAATTCCTTCTCAGTAATTACACTGAATGTTAATGGATTAAAGTCTCCATTCAAGAGAAACAGATTGGCAGAATGGATAAGGAAATATGACCCATTTATATGTTGCATACAAGAAACCCACCTTAGACCCAGGGATGCAAGGAGACAAAATGAATGGTTGGAAAACAATTTTACACACAAACAATAAACAGGAAAAGGAGGGAGGAGCTATACTTATATCAGACAAAATTAACTTTAAATGAAAAACTATTGTAAGAGAAAAAGAACACTATATATTAATAAAAGGGGCAATCTGTCAATAAGAAAGAACAATTGTAAACATTTATGCACCTAACCAGGGTGCCTCAAAATACAGGAAGCAAACATTGAAAAAACTAAGTGGAGAAATAGGTGCCTCTACAATTATAGTGGGAGAATTTAATACACAGAACATCTCGACAGAGAATCAATAAAGAAACACAGACCTTGAATAATATATTAGAGGATTAGTACTTAAAAGACATATACAGAACATTACAAACATATACAGCAGGATATATATTCTTCTTGACTGCAAATGGATCATTCTCCAGGATAAACCACATGCCAGGCCACAGCACAATTCTCAATGAATTCAGAAAGGTTGAAATTATACAAAGTAATATCTCTGACCACAATGGAATGAAACTGTAAAACAGTAAGGGACAGAGAACCAGATTATGCACAAAGATAAGGAAGTTAAACAATACACTATTAGAAAAACAGTGGGTCAAGGAAGAAATCGAAAAAGAAAGAAGTAACTACCTTGAAATGAATGAAAATCACAACACAACATATCAAAACACATGGGATGCAGCAAAAGCAGTACTGTGAGGGAAATTCATAGCAATAAATGTCTATACTAAAAAAGAAGCTACAGCTAAAATCAAAGGCCTAACTGAACATCTGGAAGTATTAGAAAAAGGACAACAAACTAACCACAAAACAAGTAAAAAGAATGAAATAACAATTAGAGCAGAGCCAAAAGAAATTGAAAATAAGAAAGCACTAGAAAAATAAATGAAACCAAAAGCTGGTTTTTTGAGAAGATAAACAAAATTGAAAAACCCTTAGCTTTCTAATGAAGAAAAAAAGAAAGAAGATGCAAATACATAAAATAAGAAACTAGGAAGGGGATATCACCACTTACCACACTGTAATAAAGAGTATCATAAGAGGATATTTTGAAAAATCGCATACCAACAAGATGGATAATTTAAAAGAAATGGAAAGATTCCTAGAAACACACAAGCAGCCTACATTGATGAAAGAAGAAGTTGATGAATTCAACAGACCAATCACAAGTACCAAGATAGAATTAGTCATTGAAAACCTCCCAATTAAGTAGAGCCCAGGACCAGACAGCTTCACAGGTCAATTCTACCAAACATTCTGGAAAGAACTAAGACCAATCCTGCCCAAACTATTCCAAAAAATAGAAGTGTAGGAAACATTGTCCAACTCATTTTATGATGCCAGCATCACACTCATACAAAAGCCAAAGACACCACAGGAAAGGAAAACTATAAACCAATCACTCTAAGGAATCTAGATGCTGAAAACCTCAACAAAATAATTGCTAATCATATTCAAAGACATATCAAATGAATTACAAACCATGACCTAGTGGTTTTCATCCCTGGTATGCAAGGAGTCTCAACATAAGAAAATCAATCAATGTAATACACCACATAAACAGAAAGTAAAAAGTCACATGATCATCTCTATAGATGCAGAAAAAACATTCAACAAAATATAGCAAACTTTCCTGATAAAAGCACTTCAAAAGATAGGAATAGAACAAAATATCTTCAACATGATAAAGGGTATATATGAAAAACCCACAGCTAACATCATATTCAATGGTGAAATCCTAAAAGCTTTCCCTCTAAGATTGAAAACAAGACAAGGATGCTCACTTTCACTAATTCTGTTTAACATTGTGTTAGAAGTTCTTGCTTGAGCACTTTGGCAAGAAAAATATATAAATGGCATCCAAATTGGAAAGAAAGAAGTGAAAATTTCACTATTTGCACATGACATGATACTATACCTTGAAAGCCCTGGGAAAGTTACAACAAAGTTTCTAAAGCTTATAAATGAGTTCAGTAAAGTTGCAGGTTACTAGATCAATGTGCAAAAATCAGTAGCATTTCTATACACCAATAATGAGAAAACCGAGAGGAAATCATGAAAAAATCCCACTTACAATAGCATCAAAAGAATTAAATACTGAGGAATAAATTTAACTAAAGACATAAATGACTTGTACGCAGAAAACTATACAATGCTGTTAAAGGAAATCAGAGGAGAACTAAGTAAATGGAAGAATATTCCCTGTTCATGGAAAGGAAGACTAAATATCATTAAGATGTCTATCCTACCCAAACTGATTTACAGACTTATTGTAACCCCAATAAATATTACCACAACATTTTTTCACTGATTTGGAAGAACCAACTATGGAATTTCTTTGGAAGGGCAAGAGCCCCAAATAGCCAAAGATATTTTGGAAAAGAAAAATGTAATTGGAGGAATCACACTATCTAACTTTTAAACATACTACAGTGGTCAAAACTGCATGGTATTGGCACCATGATAGACATACTGAACAATGGAACCAATTTAACAGTTCTGATATTGATCTTCACATATACAGTACACTGATAATTGAAAAGGCCACCAAGCCCACTCAACTGGGAGGGAATGGTCTCTTCAACAAGTGGTGCTTGGAGACCTGGATATCCAAATCCAAAAAAAAAGGGGAAAGGAACACCACCCCACACATTAGACAAAAATTAACTCAAGATGGATCACATATCTAAATACAAGAGCCAAGACCACAAAGATCTTGGAAGATAATACAGGGAAGCATCTACAGGATTTTGATTAGGAAATGGTTTCCTGAACTTTACATGGAAGGTACGACCAACAAAACTAAAAACAGGTGAATATGACCCCTCAAAATTAAAAACTTTTGTACTTCAAAGGAGGTTTGTCAAGAAAGTGAAAAGGCAGCCTATTCATTGGGAGAAAATATTTGGTAACCATATATCTGATAGGGGCCTAATTTCCAGCATATATAAAGATATCCTACACCTCAAAAATAAAAAAACAAGCAACCCATTTAAAAAACGGGCAAGTGATTTGAATAGATACTTCTCCAAAGAAGTATAAATGGCTAAAAAGCACAGGAAAAGATGCTCAATGTCACTAGCTATTAGGGAAATGCAAATCAAAATCACAATGAGATATCATATTAAAACCGTTAGACTGGAGGCTATTAAATAAACAGAAGCTATTAAATTAAAGAGGATGTGAAGGAACTGGTACCCTTATCTACTGCTGGTGGGAATGCAGAATGGTGCAGCTATTTTGGAATAGAGTTTGATGGTTCCTCAAGAAGCTAACTATAGAATGGCCATATGATCCTGCACTCCCAGTGCTTGGTATATACCCAGAGGAATTGAACACATAAATATGAACAGATATATGCACATCAATGTTGATAGGGGCATTATTCATTATTGTCAAACATTAGAAACAACCCAAATGTCCATCAACAGATGAATGGATAAACAAATTGTGGTACATACATACAATGGAATATTACACAGCTGCAAGAAGGAATGCAGTATTAACACAAGGGATAACATGGATGAATCTTGAAGACCTTATGTTCAGTGAAGCAAGCCAGGCACTGAAGAACAAATATTACATGACCTCACTGATATGAATTAAGCAAAATGAGCAATCATTCAGAGGTAGAATACGGAAAACAGGCTTACAGGAGAAAGAAAGGGAGGTTTTGAGTCAATGCCCATATGGGCAAAATCTATGATAAGGTGTAAGGGTGTACTTGTGCAGTGGATAGGAATTACAGTTGTGCAGTGATGTTATTCAGTTGGATGGTGCTGGTTTGGGAGGAGGGTAGGATGGGGAGAGTGGGTTGGGCTGTCCATGGAACTGGGAGAAGGATTGAGGGAGGGAGCAGTTGAACTATGGGGATTTGCAGGTATGTGGCTGAAACTAAAATGTTAGGAATTTTCTTTTGGCAAATATGTCAGGGGAGGGTTACTAATTTAGGGTGTTGGATGTCGGGGTCATGTGAAACAGAGCACAACTGGAGCAGGCTTCTATGAAGTGTGTGAGTGTTCTTCTTGTCACAGTGTGTTATATTAGTGTGTGGAGACCCACATAATGAACAGGAAGGTGTTGGCTCCCATCTTGGAGATTTCTGCTTTGTTCACAAATAGAGAGGCAGAAGATTCTTGAGAGCATAGGCAATGCCCAATAAGGGAGGACAAGAAGTTTGTCAAGCCCTCAGTGTTGTTGCAAGTAACTAAGAATTTTGTTCTTCAAAGAGTGAAGCTTGGTGGTTGACTTGGGTCCCAAGGGGAGGGGGAACAAGGAATAGAATAGATGGAACATGGAGCATTTTGGGGGCAATGGAAGTGTCTACATGATATTGCAATGATGAATACAAGCCATGTTAAATTTTCATCAAACTTTACAAAAGTCTATGGTCCAAAATGTAAGCCATAATGTAAATTGACAATGGTGAGTTGCAATGTTTCAATATTTGTACATCAATTTTAACAAATGTACCATCCACATAAAAAATTTCATTAATAGGAGAAAGGGGGAAAGTAGGAGGATGTTAGGTATATGGGAAACCCTATATTCTGTATCAGTTTTTTGTAACCTAAAGCTTCTCTGAAGACAAAATTTTAAAAAAATAAGACACTGGGGGAATAAACAGAAGAAAATGACACTGCACATATAAGACAACAGATCTTACAGTGATGAAAGACATAATGTCAAAAAAAATTAATTTTATATTTTATTATATTTTTATTATTCCAATTTTGTTTAATATTTTTGTATTTTATTTGTTATTTTTAAAACTATCATTTCATTTTCTTAAAAAATGGTGTTAGGTTATTTTGTTGGCTTCATTTTTTAAGAAGTTTTAGATCACAGAAGGGTTACAACAGTGGCAAGGTAGGATCACTGGTGTGGGGTATCAGTGTTGTGGGATGCATGTGAGGCGATTCACCTGGGGCACACCTATAAGGCATATAAATATCTTCAGGTGTTCATGGGGCATTGTCACGGTGGGTGGAGAATCACACAATCTAATTCCCATCCTGGGGAGCTCTGCCACATTCTTTAATGGGATAGCAAGAACCCCAAGTACAGGAGCAGTGACTAGTGAAGGAGGATGGACCATTGATGGGCCCTTGATATTGATGACTGTACTTAGGAACCTTTATTTTGGAAATTGAAACTTAGCCTAGTATTATAGGATGCCTAAGAGTTGCCTCCTGAGAGCCTCCTTGTTGTTCAAATGTGGCCTTTCTTTAAGCCAAACTCAGTATATAAATACATTACCTTCTCCCCAGTGTGTGAAATGACTCCCAGGGATGAGCCTCCTTGGCACCAAGGGATTACTACCAAGCAACAACTAGGAATGAAGCTGGAAAAAGACCTTCACCAAACAGGGGAAAGGCTAAAGACAATAAGCCTCAATAAGAGGTGGAGTGGGCATCACCATTCCAGAATCCTCAGTTTCTCTTAGTTTAAATGGCTAAGAGATTTCAAAGTGAGTCTGGAGGTCATTCCAGAGGTTATGCTTATGCATGTCTCAGCAGGATCTCATTGACTTCCAAATTAAATATTGTCTCAAATAGCTGGGCTCCTGGGGGCTCTGGAGACAGCCAGACACCATAAGCAGGGCAGACAGCTCTGGAGTTTGGTGCCCTGCCAGTGGGCCCTACTTGGGAATTTATGCTCCCCAATATGACAGAGTTGGACTCAGTTGTGGTTTCCACATGGCTCTTCTGCCCCTTGTATTTGAACTTAGAGTTAGTAATAGAGTTGATAGGTGTATGTCCAGAAGACTTTAATCTTTGGGCTGTCCATGTGCCAGCTAGGCCCTGAATCTCAACAGAGTTGCAAAACCTACTCTCCAATTCATTGGCCTCACCCAGGACAACTAATAAGGAGATCATGATGGACAACTACCATACCAAGGAACTGAGAGAATCTGCAACTGCAATAAATATAGTGCCATCCATCTGCCCCATGGGATCTAAGCCCCCTATCAATAAGAGGTGGAGTGGGCATCACCATTCCAGAATCCTCAGGATTGGGGAATGAATGATGGACTAGAGAAGACTTACTGGTATTCTACTATAGATTTATTGTGATTCAAGAAATGGAAGAACTTTTTCATTGGTGTGGAAGCAGTGGCCACTGGAAGTTCTGAGGGCAAGGAGAGAGGAAAAACAGGTGTAATATGGGGGCATTTTCAGGACTTGGGAGTTGTCCTAAATGACACTGAAATGATAAATACTAGCCATTATAAATCTTGTCATAACAAAAATTTCTGTGGAAGTGAGTGTAATCTACAATGTAAACTATAATCCATGCTTAGTGGCAATGGTCCAAAATGTGTTCATCAATTGTAACAAATGTACCACACTATTGAAGGACCTTGGTAATGTGGGGAGATGTGGGAACGGTAGTGAGCAGGGCATATGGGAATCTCAATATATTTTATGTAACATTTATGTAATCTAAACATCTTTAAAAATTAAAAATAAAAACATATGTTAAAAAAAACATTCTGCAATGGACTTGAATAATAACAGCACATCTCTGTGATTAAACTAAGAGCCAGTGAGTATACACATTAGATGGATTGTACAATGCATGGGACCATATATCACAGTCAATAATGGACTAAGCTTAATGGTACAAATATGAGACCATTCTCTTATGAACTATAATTAATATACAATATTAATATATGGTATTAATAATTGGATGGTTTGTGGGAAAATATACCAAATATATGCTATGGACTATGGATAACAGTAATAATGCGACTATGTTCTTTCAACATTTATAACGAATGTGTCACAAATGTGTTGGTGGTGGGGAAATGTACAGGAATCCTGTAGGGGATACATGACTGCTTTGTTAACTCACCACATCTCAAATTTTTAAAAAGTGAACATTTATATAATATATAAGTTATATTTTTTAATGTGTATACATTTACATTCCTCATACCAATACCAGATAAAGATACCAAAATAAAACTAAAAATCAATACACTTTATGAATATAATTGAAAAATCCTGGAAATACTATAAAACCAAATGCAATACCACATAAAAAGAATTACACTTTGTGATCAAATTTGATTCATCACAAAAGTATAAGCATGGTTTAACATAAAGTAATCAATGAATGTAATATACCACATTAAAATAACAAAGGAAAAAATTTTCATTTCAGTTGATGCAGAAAAGGCATCTGACAAAATCCAGCACCCCTTCTTGATAAAAACACATAGTAAACAAGGAATAGAAGGAGACTTTCTCAACATGTCAAAAGACATCTATGAAAACCCACAGCTAACAAACAACTCTATGGTGAAAGAATAAAAGATTTCCCTCTAATATCAGGAATAAAACAATGGTTCACACTGCCATCATTGTTACATAACACTGTCCTAGAAGTTTAGCCAGAGAAATTAGGCAAGGAAAAAAAAAAAGGCATCAAAATTGGAAAGGAAATAAAAAACACTTTCCCTATTTGAAGATGATATAATCCAATATACAGAAAATCCTAAAAAATCCACAAAAAGAGCTACTGGAGCTAATCAATACTCAAAATTCAGTAGTGTTTCTATATACTAGTAATTCATAATCAGAAGAAGAAACCAAGAAAAACTCCATTCACAATAGCAACTAAATCAACCTAATATCTAGGAACAAATTGTACCAAGAATGTATAAGACTTGTCCACAGAAAATTATCAAACATTGTTACAAAAATCAAGAGAAACATAAATAAATGCAAGGACATTTGTGTTCAAGGATTAGAGGACTAAGCATTGTTTTGATTTGTATTTCCCTAATGGCTAATATTGCTGAGCATCTTTTCATGTGCTATCTGGATATTTGTATATATTCCTTGGAAAAATGTCTATTCACGTCTTTTGTCCATTTTTTCCTGGGCTCATTTGCTTTTTATTGTGGAACTGTAGAAATTCTTTACATATTCTGGATATTAAACCCTTACTCAATATGTGGTTTCCAAATATTTTCTCCCATTGTGTACGTTGTCTTTTCCTTTCAGGGTAAAATCCTTTGAGGAGCAAAAGTTTTTAAGGTTGAGAAGCTACTATTTATCTTTTTTGCTTGTGCTTTGTGTATAAAGGTGAAAAAACTATTGCCAAATAGAAGATCCTGAAGTTGCTTCCCTGTGTTTTCTTCTAAGAGCTATATGGTTCTGGTTCTTATATTTAGGTGTTTGTTGCAATTTGATTTGGTTGCTGTATACCGTGAGAAGTAGGGAACCACCCTCATTCATTTGTACATGGACATCAAGTTTTCTCAAGACCATTTTTTGGAGAAACTACTATATTCCCAGTAAGCAAACCATCAGTTGGATATAAATATGAGGGCTGACATCTGAATTCTCAATTCAGTTTCAGTGGTCAGTATGTCTCTCCTTATGCCAGTACCATGCTGTTTCCATTACTATGGCTGTGTAATAATTTTTAAGATTCAGAAGTACAAGTCAAGCAACTTCATTTTCCTTTCTCAAGATGGTTTTGCTACTGAGGAACCTCACCCTTCCATACAAATTTGATGACTGACTTTTCCATTTCAGCATAGAAAGTTGTTGAAATTTTTAATTGGGATTGCAGTGAATCTGTAAATCACTTTAGGTGAAGGGTTTAAAAATGTTCCAGGGTTGAATGTAATGTTCCATCAAGAGCTAGCTACTTTTCTTTAATATAAGAATTATTAAGTGGAATTTTATTTCTATTAGCAAAGCCTACATATTTATCATGACACAAAAGGACAAGTATTAAAACAATATTGGTTGTTTCTCAAATTGATCTGACTTAAATGTGTGAAAATTTTCTGGATAAATTCAGTTGCTCAGAAAATATAAAGAGATAAAAAGGAAAACCAAATATTGTCATGCCTAAACTGCAAGGGCTATGAATATAAATCAACTCTAAATCTCTTTACAATTTATTCCAGTGTGAACAAATCTCATTATTAAAGGACCAAATATTATAATACTAAGGATATGATGGATATAAAATAGGATATGTCATGTAATGTATTTTTATTTATATTACATATACAAAAAATCTGGATTCAGCATTTTGTCACTGATTTGGGACAGGTTTTTTGTGTAAGTTAAATTAGACAGGATTCAAAGAAACCTTTCTTTCTAGCTAGAGACTATTCATTTATTTCTGCCTTACAAAGCTGAGCAAAGTACTCATGTCCTGAAATCTCATTTGAGTCTAAAACCTCTAAGTGACAAAAATAAATAATGAATAAAATGACATATTTTTACTAGGCTTTGCTAAAGAAACCTCACAAATATTAGCACATTTTTATCAAATTAATCCTACCAGCAACATTCATTTTAGACATGTCCATGGTGCTCTCCAACAAATTACAGAAAATGAAATGTAAGTAGGGAGCTGATATATTGTTTTAAAAAGGTTTTAGAAACAACAATTACCATTTGATCCAGCAATACCACTTCTAGGTATAAACACAAAACTTTTGAAAGCAAGGACTTCAAGAGATATTTGTACACTGCTATTCATACCAGCATTATTCACAAATGCCAAAAGCAATACGCCTGTCCAACAATGTATGAATGGGTAAATAACATGTAGCAATTTCTTCTTTACAAGGGAAATCAGAAAATACTTAGAAATGAATGAAAACTAAGACACAACATACTATACTTTATGGGATGCAGTGAAGGCGATACTCAGATGGAAATTTATAGCTGTGAATACCTGTATTAAAAAGGAACAATGATACCAAATTAAGAAATTTTCTTGACTTGTTGAACTAGAAAAAGAAGAGCAAAGTATACCCAAAGTTATCAGAAGGTAGGAAGATAAGAGAAGAGATAAATAGGATAGAAAAACAATTGAGAATAAACAAAACAAAAGGATGGTTATTAAAAAAAAATCAATAAAATTAACAAGACTATCTAGACTCACAAAGGAAGAAAGAAAAGACACAACTAAAATCAGAAATGAAAATGTTGATGTCACAACTGATCTTACAGAAATAAAAAGGATTATGAGCAAATCTATGAAAAACTGTACACAACAAATTAGGGAAGGGGAAGGGGTGGATGCTGTAACTAGTGTTGACCATGTTTCTGCCAGGAACTCTGCAGGAACCCATGGGGTTAAAGACCCCTCCCCCCAACACAAGAGATCCTGGGCGCCCGGTGGGGTGTTCATGTCTACTCAGCCCACGGGGAGTCCTGGAGAAGTCGTGCCTTCTAAGCTAGGCCTCCTTGGCGTCCGCCCCGATTCCCGCCCCACCCTGGCGTAGGCGATCCCCTCAGCAGACTCCTGCTTCGCGGCTGCCAGACAGAGCCGCTGGCCGCCCAGCCCCCCGCCAAGGAGAGCCATTCGCCTGCCAAGGGGCCCGGCGGGAACCGCCAGGTGCAGTAGGAAGGTGCCAGGGCGCTCCAGGGTTACTGGAAGGTCAAGGGAGGAGCGCAGGGAGCATGACCTCCCCTTGCCCGCTGGCCGGGAGTCCCCGGGGTAGGGGTTAATGGGGAGGGACTAGGAGCGGCCCCGGCGCCTACTCTCGCCTACTTCTGATCATTGCCCACCGCGGACTGGAGCCGCCTCGCCGCCAGGCCGCCGCCTTCTAGGAACCACCCGAGAACACCTACCGTGACCAGGAGCCGCAGTACTACAGCCGCGAGAACCTGCGGGAGGCGCATGGGGACAAGCTGGACCGCGCGGGTGCCCTGCACCTGGGCCAGCAACACATGGGAGCGCCGGCACTCGGGCAGCCCCGCCTGACGGCCCCTCGCGGGACTAGAAACCCCGCCTGGTAAGGCTGCTTCCTTCCCGCAGCCCCCAGAGGTGGAGGCTCAGTATTCCTGTGACCCTTGCCCCTCACCCGCTCCGTGCTCTGAACCCTGTACAGACCCCCTTTGTCAAATGCACTGCTGTAAACTTTTTTCAAATGTAAAAGCACAGTTCCATAAAGTCTGTGGTGAAACTTTTCCACAGCACAGCTTGTGGCGTTTGTGAATTTACAATACAGCTTTTCTGGGGGCGATCTCTTGTTTTCTGAGTCTGAGAAGGACTTCTTGGGGGGAAAAATCAAGTTTGCGTAGTGTTTTCTAAAAAGTAATATGCATTTTAATAGATTTGTATTTTTTAAAAAATCTGGGCTCTTTACATATTTTAAAGAAAAAAAAAAAAAAGAACATAAAAGTAAAAATGAATACCATGTAGTATATACATTCAATGGAATAGTTTCAGGTGTAAAAAGAAGTGAAATTCTGATACATGCAATAACTGGATCAACCTTAAAGACATCAAGTTGAGTGAAATAACCCATGCGCACAATGATATGTATAATCTCACTTATACATGTATAATCTCACTTATACATGTGAAATGAATGCCAATCTTTATCTCAGTCTTGCAAGGAATCAGCAGAATGGACAAAATTCACAATCACATATATTTTTGTTTTTAGTAAAGATCCATATTTCTTCCAGTTTGCACTATGTGTACAATATATTATAGTAAATGGATTTGCAAGAGTGTGGCAGGAGAGAGCATTGTTTCATAAGAATAGACAATCTTTTTGAGAAGTTTTCTACAAATTAGTGAATATTAATATAGAATTATTTGGAGGAATATAGTACTTTATTTTTAAGATATGTATAGGCTAGTGAGAACGATCAGGTAATATTTATGGTCCATAGATGAGTTAGAATAATTGAAGGAGCAAAATCTTTGAGTTTATGATCCTGGGAATAGATTGGTTTTATGTAGAAACAAGGGAATTTCATGTATTTTAACAAGATATCAGGAAGGAAGAGACAGTCTTTGGGTACAGACATATTTGTTTTGTATATTTGATAGTGTGAAATTGCTAACCTTGTCTTCTGTATACTCTTACTTTGAAATTAAAATAGCATTTCTATTTATAAACCAAGTGCAATGGAAGGGCTGCTGGAATTTGAGGGGAAAAGGAATCAAGTTTAATAGATAAAGGGACATTATTGATGACTCACCTGCATGCTTAGATCATAAATTTAAGTTAAACCAGGCAGCAAGATCATGCCGTATTCTGAAACCATGTTCTGCAGAGAGGATGGGTCCATAATTGGCAGAGATCTGGATTTTGCCTTGTGAGTAAAGCAGACAGAAAGAGCAAGTGTAGTTAATGCAGTGAGAAATGGATTGATTATATTTAACAATGATGAAATGAACACATAAGAGAAATATATTATTCTGTCAATGATCATGAAATAATAGTAAGATAAAATGATGAACACATTAAAGGAGTGAAAGACAATTGAAATTGAAAATTGATGATGAAGAAAATACAGGCATGGACATTGAAGTTAGGTTTGAGAAGAAATAAGGATTATTAAAGTCATGTGTTCATACACATTATTCACCTTAAGAGTTTGCTTGCTGAAAGGACTCACAGGACTCAGGCAGTTTAAACTTAGGGAAGAGCTCTACAACAGGCAAAGGAGACAATATGCATTGCAAGGGTCCTACAACATCAGGCATGGACACTTTTGTCCTTCCACCACAAGTCACGGAGGACACATGCTCCATCCAGGTCTCAAGCTACAAACAACATATACAAATTGTGAGGTACTAATAAGCCCAAAATCTGCTTGGGTGTTCGTAACTCTCAGAGTGAGCTGGTCATGTCGGCACATTCAATCTATGTGGCCAGGCTACACCATCAGATTCCCCTCCCCACTCCAGGTTCTACCATATCAGGTGCGAGTGAAAAGTCCTTTTGTAACTACAAAACTAAGCAGATAGGATTAAACATCTGAAACAACTCTTGACCTGTGGTGACTGACAACCATTTAGGTTTAGTTAACAGATTCCACAGCTTTTACCAAAGGTCAGTAGATCTACAGATAAACTTGTAGTCAATGCAGACTTGCTATGCAGATAATAAGAGAGAAATTAATAGGCCTGGAAGACAGACAATGGTAGCCATTGTAAAAAAAATTGTTTTCAGAAAAGAGCTGGACTAACAGGGAAAATAAAACAAATTCACAGCAATAATGTAAAAACACTTCTCTAAATATCAAAACCTGAATCTGCAGGTGTAAAGTGTTCCTGTAAACATGTGATAAAGATTATTGAAATAAGAGAGATATTTTGGTGAACATATCTATATATATAAAATGAAGAAATAATTCTAAGGACACAAAAGCAGAACAAAACTCCTGGAAAGTTGGTTAATTACCTACAGTAGCACTCAGTTTTAAAAAACACTGGGGTAAATAAGAATTGTGTGTTATTTTTCAATCAAATATCTCAAATATTTAAGAAGATGTATTAAATATTGTAACCACTACTGGAATAATTAGGAGGAAAGTAATATGGATTTAGAAATAACTAAATCAGGAACACTGATGAAAAACAGATGAGATGAATGAATGATTAGATGTGCTAGTATTTTCTATTTTTATAATGACTGTTTGGTATTCATTAACAGTTATTAATCAAGAACAAATGGTTTATATAAACAAAGTTAAAATTTACCTAACAGATAAGTTAAAATTTGAGAAAAATTATTCTAAACTATCAACTTGGAAGCACACAAGATAAAACAAAATTAAAACATATGGAATATATGAGAAATTAATATAGACTAAGACAACAAAGTTTATTGCGTGCCTTTCTGTCATATCAATAAATGTAAATGGAAAGCATATTTAGATAAGGCACCATTTCAATATACATCAAATTGTTCATGTTTTTTAACCCACCAACCAAAATATCTTATACTTAAACTCGGATTGTATACCACATTATATGTATATACATATTCCTTACAGTAATGTTTATAATAAATATAGTGATAAAAATAGAAATAAGCTTAAATGTTCATTAGTAGGAGATTGGATAAATAAACACTTACTTAAAATAGAGCAAATTTTTCTATTGAAAACAACAAAAACTGGCTTTATTAGTTGCTGAGCATGAAAAGAGTGTGGAATTATGTGCAAGACCTAGTAGATGGTGGTAACTGTTTTTGTTTTAACATAACACCTTTATTAAGATAAAAACTTATGTACCATACAATCAAGCCTTCGAAAGTTTGTAATTCATTGGGTTTTAGTACATTTAGAGATTTGTGCAACCATGAGCACTATCTAATTTTAATCCCAAAAAGAAAAATATTATTTTTTTAAACTAATCTATTCTTGTGGGTGTGATTCCCTTTGATTGCATTAAATTCAGTTGAGGGTTCTTTGGTTAGATTACTTGATAAGGTTGCTTCAGTGCTTTTGATTGGACTATGTCAGTGAGGCCTGACTCAGTTTGAATCTCTGCCCCCTTGCTGGGTCTGATATAAATGGAAACACATCGAGAGATACACAGACAGACACAGGAAAAGTACTCTGCCATATTTGATCCTGCCATGCCGAGACTGAGTGAGGAGGCCCAGAAAGAGACAAGCTCTATGCCAGGTTTGCCTACAGCTGCAGGAAAGCAAAGACCTTGGCAGAGATCCGTGGCCTTCTTGCTTCACCTTGCGGCAACTGACTTTGGTGAGAAAGCACCTGTTATGGTGCCTCCAGTTGGACTTTTCACAGTCTTATAACCTTTTAGCCCAAATAAATCCCCTAATAAAAGCCAGCCCATTTCCTGTACTTTGCTTCAGCAGCCCTTTGGCACAGTAAGACACGTGGCCTATGGGGCCTGGCTCAACACACCCATGCTCATGCTGTTCATTAATCAGGCTGCTCTTCCCACCATTACCTGTCCGACCACCTGTACAATTCCCGGTGACTCACTGTGCTGTCAACTCCTCCAGGAAGGTTGCCTTGACATATCTCCTCTGGAGTGGGTGACTTTCTGTGTCCCCATAACACCATCTCCTGGTCTCTGTGTCAGCATTTACCATATTGTTGGTCACACGGTTGAACTGCTTGATGATTGTATGGATGTATGGATTGTATGGATGGTGGGTGCCACGTTCTCCTTGGACCTTTTGTTGCGCTGGGACCAGATGGAGCCCAGGTGGTGATAAGGCACCACCTTCTTGAATAGCTCCTGGGGAGAAGGAGATGTCAGCCAGTTCTGCACCCATGCAACTCAGATCCTGCAGGCCTTCTGGACTCAGACCAGGGTCAGGAGATCTCAGCTGGAGCTCAGCGGGCTGAGCACAGGGTGTGTTCTCTGTCCCCTGAGGGGACCTAACATTTGAGTAACCCAGGGCCCAAGGCTAGAGGGAAAGAGAGAGCTGCACTTTCAAGTCCATCTCACAGACGCCAGCACCAGAGGTGCCTCATGCCTCCACATCCCAGGTGGCACCACAGCCCCTCCTAATAATGCCTCCTATGTCTGCTTGAGGTCAGGTGCATGATCTTTGGGGGGGGCAGAGTCCTTGGGTGCCTGCCAAATTATCCAGTGCTCATCAGTGTCTTATTAGTGTTGATGCTGTGGAGACCCCCAGTACAGAGTGGCCATGCATGGAGCCAGTTAACCTCAGTGAGCTCCCTTCAACCCCCCAAGGCTAATCCCCCTCAGACTTAGTATTTCTTTGCTTTCATGAAATCTTCACAGTCAGTGTGTGTGGCAGGTATGGTTAATGTCCTATACCTACTCTCCAGAAGGGGCAAGTGTGGGCTTGGGGATTAATAAGCTTGCCCAGTAACAGTGCTGGGTGTGGAGCCAGGCTTTGGACCCAGATCATAAGATTCTGGATCAGGGAATGTTAAGACTGGGATAGCAGATCCTGGGAGGAAGATCCTCCCATCTCCACCCAGCCAAGTCCAACTGCTCACCACATCCTTTCATGTCAACTGCTTTGTCACCAGCTCAGGAGGGAAAGTCAGGAGGTGAGCCTTCTTCTCACTCAGCCCATTCTCTGATGCCTCTGGCCATGGGCAGGAAGGCTCTGGTGGTGTAGCCCACCCTGGTGTTGATTTGAGCTCTGGTGGTGGCTCCAGCTGTGTTGCCAGACTTGCCTCCAACTCGAGAGCTGTTGCTGCTGAAGGTGAGTGTATTAGTCAGCCAAAGGGGTGCTAATGTGAGATACCAAAAATGGGTTGGTCTTTTATAAAGGGTATTTATTTGGGGTAGAAGTCCACAGTTACCAGGCCATAAAGCATAAGTTTCTTCCCTCACCAAAGTCCATTGTCACGTGTTGGAGCAAGACAGCTGC
>JAQZBX010065485.1:0-16295 GCA_029593785.1 Cabassous unicinctus | reverse complement strand
TTATTTGGTGTCAAATTTTTCTTGCTTTTATTTCCATCTTTCCCCCTTTTTTCTCTGTTTATTTTTTACTTTATTCTTGCTCTCTTTTCCTCTGTTCTTGTCATTCCAGCCTTTTATTTCATTCTATATATTCAAAAACACTTATGCATTTAACCAGGGTACCTCAAAACACTTGAAGCAAACACTGGAAAAACTAAGTGGAGAAATAGATGCCTTTACAGTTATAGTAGGGGACTTTAATACACCATTATCACCATAAGACAGAACATCTTGACAGAGAATCAATAAAAAAACTAAGAGTTTGAATAATATATTAGACTAATGGACCTAATAGACATATACAGAACATTACACACAAATACAGTGGGATATACATTCTTCTCAAGTGCACACAGATCATTCTTCACAATAAACCACACCCTAGGCCACAGAACAACTCTTAATGACTTGAGGAAGACTGAAACTATATGAAGTAATTTCTCCAAACACAATGGAATGAAGCTGGAAATTAGTAAGGGACAGAGAACCAGGTTAAGCACAAAGATATGGAAGTTAAACAACACACTCTCAAACAGTTGGTCAAGGAGGAAATATCAAAAGAAATCAGTAACTTCTTTAAAATTAATGAAAAAGACAACACAATGTATTAAAACCTGTGGGATGCAGCAAAAGAAATACTAAGAGGGAAATCCATAGCCATAAATGCTTATACTAAAAAAAAGTAAACAGCTAAAATCAAAGACCTAACTACACACCTGGAGGAATTAGAACAAGTACAGCAAACTTATCCCAAAGGAAGTAGAAAAAAAATAACAAAGATTATAGCAGAACTAAATGAAATAAAAAATAAGAAAGCACTAGAAAAGATAAACAAAACCAAAAGCTGGTTCTTCAAGAAGATTAATAAAATTCACAAACCCTTTACAAGACTAACAAAGAAAAAATTAGAAGAAGCAAATACATAAAATAAGAAATGAGGAAAGGGATATCACCACTGACCCTACAGAGATAAAAGGTAACATAAGAGGATATTTTGAAAAATTATATGCCAACATGATGGATAATTTAGAGGAAATGGACAAATTCCTTAAAACATCCAGGCAGCCCACATTGCCAAAAGAAGAAATTGATGAACTCAACAGGCTAATCACAAGTAATGAGATAGAATTAGTCATCAAAAGCCTCCCATCTAAGAAGAGCCCAAGACCAGGTGGCATTAGTGGTGAATTCTACCAAACATTTGGGAAAGAACTAACATCAATCCTCCTTGAAATCTTCCCAAAAAAAATACATGTAGAGGGAATATTACCTAACTCATTCTATGATGCCCCCATCACCCTAATACCAAAGCCAAACAGATGCCACAAGAAAGGAAAACTATAGACCAATCTCTCTAATGAACTTAGATGCTAAAATCCTCAACAATATACTTGCTAACCATATTAAACATTACATCAAATGAATTATACACCATGGCAAAGTTGGTTTCATCCCAGGTATGCAAGGATGTTTCAACATAAGAAAATCAATATAATATACCACATAAACAGATAGAAAGGGGATAAAACCACATGGTCATCTCTATAGATGCAGAAAAGCATTTGGCAAAATACAGCAAACATTCCTGATTTAAAAACTACATAAGATAAGAATAGAAGGAAACTTCCTCGACATGATAAAGGGTATGTATGAAAAACCCACAGCTAGCATCATATTCAATAATGAAATTTTAAAAGTTTCTGTCTAAGATTGAGAACAAGACAATGATGCCCACTTTCACTGCTTCTATTTAACATAGTATTAGAATTACTTCCTTGAGCACTGAGGCAAGAAAAAGATATAAAAGTCGTCCAAATTGAAAAAGAAGTAAAAATGTCACTATTTGAGGAAGACATGATCTTATACATAGAAAGCTCTGAGAAATCTACAGCAAGGCTTCTAGAGCTTATAAATGAGCTAAGTAAATTCACAGGTTATAAGATCAATGTGCAAAAATCAGTAGCATATCTGTACATCAATAACGAATAATCTGAGGAGAAAATCAAGAAAAAAATCTGATTTACGAAAGCAACTAAGAGAATCAAATACCTAGGAATAAATTTAACTAAGGATGTAAATGACTTATATGCAGGAAATTACACACACTGCTAAAGTAAATCAAAGAAGACTTAAATAAATGGAAGAATATTCCTTGTTCATGGATCAGAAGACTAAACATAATTAAGATATCTATCCTACCCAAACTGATCTACAGATTTAATGTGATTCCATTAAAAATCATAAAAGCATTTTTTACTGAATTGGAAAAACTAACTACAAAATTTATTTGGAAGTGCAAAAGGCCCTGAATAGCCTAAAAATGAAAAATGAAGTCAAAGGAATCACACTACCTGACTTTAAAATATTACAAATCTACAGTCATCAAAATTGCATGGTTTTGGCACAAGGGTAAACATACTGACCAATGGAACCAAATTGAGAGTTCTGATATAGATCCTTTCATATACAGTCAACTGATATTTGACAGGACTACCAAGCCCATTCAAATGAGAGAGAATGGCCTCTTCAACAAATGGTAGCTTGGAGTACTGGATATCCATATCCAAAAGAATGAGAGAGGAACACCATCCCACACATTGTACAAAAATTAACTCAAGATGGATAAAAAATCTAAATATAAGATCTAAGATCATAAAGACCTTGGAAGCTAATGTAGGGAAACATCTACTGGATCTTGTATTAGGGAATGGTTTCATGAGCTTTACACCCAAAGCACAAGCAATGAAAGAAAATATAGATAAATGGGATCTCCTCAAAATTAAAAACTTTTGCACCTCAATGAAGTTTGTCAAAAAAATGAAAAGATAGCCTATTTAATGGGAGAAAATATTTGGCAATCATATATTTGATAGGATCCTAATATCCAGCATATATAAAGAAATCTTACACCTTGAAAATAAAAAGTAAAATAACACATTTAAAAAATGGGTAAGTGATTTGAATAGACACTTCTTCAAAGAAGAAATTCAATGGATAAAAAGCACATGAAAAGATGATCAACATCACTAGCTATTTGAGAAATGCAAATCAAAACTAAAATGAGATATCATCCTACACCCATTAGATTTGAGGCTATTAAAAAAACAGAGGACTACAATGTTGGAGATGATTTGGAGGAATGGGACCCCTCGTTCACTGCTGGTGGAAATGAATGATGCAGCCACTGTTGAGGACAGTTTGGCAGTTCCTCAGAAACCTAAATACAGAACTGCCATGTGATCCAGCAGTTCCACTGCTGGGTATATAACCAAAAGAACTGAAAGTAAGGACAGAAACAGATATATGCACATCAATGTTCATAGCAGCTTTTTTCACTATTGCCAATATTTGGAATCAACCCAAATGCTCTTCAAGAGATGAATGAATAAGTAAATTGTGTTATATACTTACAATGGAATATTACTCAGCTGTAAGAAGGATTACAGTATTTTCTCATGGGATAACATGGGTCAATCTTGAAGACCTTATGTTGAATAAAGCAAGCCAGGCACTGAAGTACAAATATTACATCATCTCATTCATGAATTAAACAAATTGAGCAAACTCACAGAGCTAGATTCTGGAAGATAGGTTTACAGGAAATAGAAGAAGGTTGTGAGCCAAGGCCCATATGGGCAAAGTCTATGATAAAGGGGAAGTGAGTAGTTGTACAGTGAAGGGGCATGAGAGTGGTGTAATGATAGTTTTAGGTTAGGAAGTGCTAGTTTGTTAGGGGGTAGGGTGGGGAGGTTGGTTTTGAATGTCCATAGAACCAGGGGAGAAGTTTTGGGGATGGGATCAGGTGAATCCTGGGATTGGTGGGTACATGGTTGAAACTATAATGTTGGGAATGCTCTTTTGGCAATATGGCAAGTGAGTGTTGCTAGATTAAGATGTTGGATATGGGGGGATTTGGGACAGGATACACCTGGGGCAGTGTAAGTGTTCATCTTGTCATAGTCTGTTATATCAGTTGGTGGAGATGCACATAATGAGTGGCAAGGTGGTGGACTCCCATTTGGGGAGGACTGCTATGTTCTCAAATAGAGGGGCAAGAGTCTCTTGAGAGCATGGGCAGTGCCTAATAGTGGAGGTCAGACCAGTGTCAAAACCTCATGGTTGCAAGTAACTATGAATTTTTTCCTTCAAGGAGTGAAGCCTGGTAGTTGCCATGGGTCTTGAGGAGTGGGGAAGGGAGGAATAGAACAGATTGAACTGGGGGCATTTTGGCAGAGATGGAAGTGTTTTACATGATCTTGCTGTGATGGATATAGGCCATGTTGAATTGCATCAAAGTTTATAAAAATATATGGTAAAAAATGTAAACCATAATGTAAATCATTTACCATGGTTGGTAGCTATGTTTCAATATTTGTATATCAGTTGTAATAAACATACCATCTACATAAAAAAGTTATTAATAGATGTGGCCATTTGATATAGTTATGAATTCCAAAAAGATATTGGATTATGCTTGTAAAATAGTCTGTTCCTTTGGGCATGATTAAGTTATGATTAGGGCTTTGATTTGGCCCTGTCAGTAGGACATTGATTCCCCACCCCTTGGTGGGCAAGGGCTCAGATATAAAACTACATGGCAAAGAAAAGAAGTTAGTTGAAGTTTTGAGATGGAGTTCTGATGCTGCATTTTGAGCTGCAGCCCTGGGAAGTGAGCACACAGAGAAGCTTAGTTCTTAGAAAGGAGAGAAGGCCCCCGGGAAAAGAGACAAGCTATTCACCTGAGAGTCTACACTTGGCCTTTTGCCTTGTGGATAAAGGCAAAGCCTAGAGAGCCTCATAGTCTACTGCTGACCTTGTGGAGGAAACAGAGGAGCTGAGCCCAGAGAGAAATTGAGTCCCATGAAGAGAAGAACCCAAGAAGCCTGAACCCTGGAAAACTTCGGCAGCTGTCTTGCTTCAACAGATGGCAACAGATTTTGGTGAGGGAAGAAACTTATGCTTTATGGCCTGGTAACTGTAAAATTCTACCCTAAATAAATGCCCATTATAAAGACCAACAGAATTCTGGTATTTTTCATCAGCACCCCTATGGTTGACTAATACAATAGGGGAAGGGGAAAAGGGGGAATATATTGGGTATATAAGAGACACTTGTATTAAGTACATGACTTTTCTGTAACCTAAAACTTCTTTGAGGACAAAATGAAAAAAAAATTCAAAAAGAAAAAGTTAAACACTGGGGAAGTAAACAGAAGACAATGTTACTGTACATATAGGACAACAGATCTTAGAGTGAAGAAAGGAAAAATGTAAGAAAGTTTTAAATATTTTTCCATTATTTTTATTACCCCAATTTTTTATTTTTTTATTTTTTATTTTTTAAAATTTATGTATTTAATTTCATATTTTTAAAACTATAATTATTTCATTTTCTTATTAATCATACTTGGCTATTATATTGGCTTCATTTCAGAAGAAGTTTTGGATCACAGAAGGGTTACAACTGTGACAGGAGAAGAACATTGGTGTAGGTTGTCAGAGACAGGGGTACATGGGAAGAAGCTCACCTGGGCATACATATAAGGTATATAAATATGTTCAATTTTTTCATGGGGCATTGTCACAGTGGGTGGAGATCCACACAGTAACTGAAGGAATATCAAATTCCCATCCTGGGGCACTCTGCCACATTCTCTAAAAGATCAGGAAAAATCCCCTGAGTACAGGGGAAATGAATATTGAAGAAGGAAGGTCAATTAATGGGCCTTAGATATTGATGACTGTGCTTATGAACATTTACTCTTGAAATTGAAACTTACCTTAGTATTATAGGTTGTCCTAAGAGTTTCCTCCTGGGGCCGCCTTGTTGCTCAAATGCAGCTTCTCTCTAAGCCAAACTCAGCATATACATTACCTTTCCCACAACATAGGACAAGACTCCAAGGGATGAGCATCCCTGGCACTGAAGGATTACTACCAAGTAACAACTAGCAATACAACTGGAAAAAACCTTGACCAAAAGGGGGAAAGGTGAAAACAAATGAGTTTATATGGCTAAGGGACATCAAAGTGAGTTGGGAGGTCATTCCAGAGATAATGCTTATGCACATCTCAGCAGGATCTCTTTGACTGCCAAAGTAGATACTACCCAAAATAGTGGGTCTCCTGAGGTTTCTGGAGACAACCAGACACTATAAGCAGGGCAGACAGTTCAGGTGTTTGGTTCCTTGGCAGTGGGCCCTACTTTGGAATTTATGCTCCCCAGAGTGACAGAATTGGATTCAGTTGTGATTTCCCTATACATGGCTCTTCTGTCCTTTTATTTGAATCTATAAATAGTACTAAAGTTGGTAGATGTACCCACAAGAGACTTACATATTTGGCCTCTCCATGTGATAGCTGTTCCCTGGGTCTCAATGGAGTTGCAACACCTAATCTACAGTTCATTGGTCTCACCCCAGACAACTAAAATGGAAGTGATGATGGACAACCACCATACCAGAGAACCAAGAGAGTCAATCACTCTAAGCAAGAGAGTCCCATCTATCGGCCACATGGGATCACAGCTCCATCTCAATTAGAGGTGGAGTGTACATCACAATCCCAGAATCCTCAGGATTGGGGAATGAATGATGGACTAAATTAGACTTACTGGTATTCTATTATAGAATTATTGTGATTTTAGAAATGGAAGAAATTATATCACTGATGTGGAGGCAGTGGCCACTGGAGGATCTGAGAGCAGGGAGAGGGAAAAACAGGTGTAATACGGGGGCATTTTTGGGACTTGGGATTTGTCCTGAATAACATTGTATTGACAGAGTGAGGCCATTATAAATCTTGCCATAACCTACAGAATTTAGTGGGAGAGAAGGTAAACTACAATGTAAACCTTAATCCATGCTTAGTGGCAATGATCTAAAATGTGCTCATCAATTTCAATGAATGTACCTCACTAGTGAAGGATGTTGTTAATGTGATGAATTGTGGGAGGTGTGGGAGTGGGGCATATTGTAATCCCCTATATTTTTTAGGTGACATTTGTATAATCTATGTATTTTTTTAAAAAATTACTTCTAAAAAAGGGCATTGTATTGAAGAAGCCATGATTGGTTGTGTAAATTGTGCCAAAGAGGCTAAGCTCTCCATATCCCATGGCCTATGAATGAAGCCTGTGATAGTGGAATGCCACCAGAGATTCTATGGCTCTGGAATTTATAGCTTGAATTTAAAGATATACAACATCTTACCATTATTCTCTGATGAAAATCAAATTCAAAACCAAAAATGTCTAACATTTTTTAAAGGAAAGGATATTAATTTGTACTAACAGAGATTGAAAACTATTCAACACATTCATCAACAAAATCTACTTGCAATATTCATAACATCAAAGAAGTAAAACTTCTTTGAGAATAAACTAAAACTTTGTGCCTAAAACTGATTATGACTTGAGTTAAAGTAGGAAAAGCAGGAAGGTGAATGAGTTTGCTTTTTAAAATGGATGAATGTGAAGAAGACTGTAAGTGCTAAATAAAATATCCAAAGGGAAAAGAATTCTATAAGCAGCTCAGCCTCATTTTGATGCCATACAGCTAAAAAAAAGCTTGACCCTCATCAATACAAGTGGGTTTCCATCTGGGAAGGATACCCCTGCCGCACATTCCAGATGACATTGTTTCAGCCCAGGAGCTCAATGCTACAAAGGGTATCACCTCAGACAAAAGTTCCTTCAGCCCAAGAGTTGGAGATCACTCACCCCTGCTTCCTAAACAATTGTCAGCAGTCCCAAATACACCTGAGCTGGGAAAGTCTTGCCACCCATGAAAAACCCTAGACACCCTCAATTTTTCAGTGACTAATCACACTGTCAAGTCCTGTTTTAAAACGTGAGACCTCATAATCAAAACTTAAGGAATCAAGTAAAATAGAAAATAGCCAAATATATCTTTTTATTATTAAACTGAATTTTAGCAATGAATTAAAACATCATTTGTCTATATTTAGTAGTAATAGTTTGACGATGTTCTTTCATAACTTGTTACAAATGTTTCACAGCAATGCAAGGTATTGGTGGGGTGATGTATGTTATGCATGTTTGTTTTGTAAGTTCACAACTTTTACTATACACTTATTGATTATGTATGTTCATGTATGAATGATAAACTTCAATAAAATATTTTAAATGAAAAAAATAATAATAATAAAAAGTGAGACTCACCAAACTGTGTGATTTTCTAGACCGTGCAGTTTGCTTGCCCTTTTTCCCAACCTTGCTTAGTGATACCTGTAAAATTGTAATTTAATTTATGCCCCTTCTTGATTGTAATACAAATTTTACCATGTTAATTACTTGTGGGGACCTTTCCAATAAACCCAAATTGCCTCTAAAATTACAATTCCTGCTAATATCACCTATCTTGCCTAAAGGGAGGGCTTACTAAGGTATCCATGCTATGTGCTCTCTTTGGTGAAACAGAAGAATTCTGCCGACCTCCTAATGTGCTATCTATTCATGCCCCTCCACTCTCTTTCCCGCATTGTCATTATTCATCATCTGTATTGTCTCCTCAGTTTCTCTTACATAATGATGCCTGCCCTTCTCTCTCTCCAAAGGACTACATGTAAAATTAAATCCAAACTCATCATCCCAGCTACTTGGATATTTACACAGATATCCAATATATACATACTTTAGCTGAACTACTCTCTTATCCTCTGACAAACTGCAACTGCTGCATTTGCCATCATCTTGCTTCCAAACTTTATTCAGCTCATATCTGTCCCAGAGATGGAAAATATTGGGAAATTAAAACCCTTTCCAAACTGCCACCTACTCTTAATGTGATGGACATCTCCTCATGGCAACTGGTGATTTCTCTCGTGTTTCCTCAGTACATAGCACATGTAAATGACCTAATGGATAATTCCTATCCCTATTGGTTAGCTTTTATGCCACATTCCCTGGCACAGCTGCCATGAGGGAATATGTTTACTTTACATCTACTTGAGTCAGGAATGAGTCAGAACAACAAGTCCTAGGTCCCAGGAACTTAATGATCTATTTCAAGCACCATTAGGGATACTTACAAGGAAATTCCAACTCACAACTGCACACATGTAAGAGAAGGACATAGAAGAGATGACATGAGTATCATCAAATTTTTGTACATTAGTTCAGAGGTCAGTGTCAAGAATGGAGAGAAGATTTGTAGAATTTTTTCACATAAGTGAAAATCAAATAAATGTTAATGTTAAGAGAAGCATTTTTTTTACTACTCATTGTATCATGACATTATCTTTAAATAGTTCATCATAGATGAACTATTTTCTTAAGTAATTTGAATTAATAAGGGAATATAGCTATTTTCCACATCAATAAAGCAGCTTTCAATAAATATACAAATTTACCAAAGATCAGATGAACTTGTATGCTCCTCCATTTGCTGTGGGGATAAAATGCAAATTCATAAAATACCAAAAGAAATAATTCACATTGACCTTATTCTTATACAAAATTCAAGTCTATGATTAGTCCATTTTGAATACTGGTACCTTATGCATTTTAAGAAATTAGGAGAGGAAAAGAAAGTGCATGTAACCCCTTTTATAGTGACCCATTTATTAATCCTGTCCAGCATTCTTGCTACTATTTGGTGCCATTTCCTTTCATCTGTAGGAGTTCCTTTAGTATTTCTTGTAGGAGAAATCTTGTAAAAAAGCACTCTATTATATTTAAAATCTTGGAATATATTTATTTTACCCTATTTCTTATGGAAAAATGTTCTATTTTGAAACAATATTAGATTACAGAAGAAATAATACACATTGCAAAAATCATACAGCAATCCCATGTTCCCTTCAATGAGCAACCTCAAATGTTAATATCTCATATAACCTTGATATATTTGTAAAAAATGAGAAATCAGCATCACTACATCATTACAATATTATGTAATAAACTGCAAAATTTTTCAGTTTTTACCAATATTTTCCAATAATGTCCTTTTGTGGTTTGAGCATCCAATCCAGAATGTGATGTTGTATTTATTTACTTTATTTATTTTTTAATTTTTAAAGAACTTTAGATTACATAAATGTTATATAAAAAATATAGGGGATTCCCATATACCTCACACCTACCCCACCCACACTTACCCCATTAACAACATATCTCATAGTCTGGTAGATTTGTTACAATTTATGAACACCTATTGAAGCATTGCTACTATCCATAGAGTAGAGCTTACATTATAATTTACTTTGGCCCACAAAATTTTATATGTTTTAACAAAATATACAATGGCTTCATGCCTTATTGTAATACTATCCAGGACAATACCAATGTCCCAAAAATGCCCCAATGTTACATCCATTCTTCCTTCTCCCTCCCCTCAGAACCTCTGGTGGCCACTGTCTTTATATCAATGATAAAGTTCTTCCATTCCTAGAATAATAATTCTACTTTAGTCAATAGTTGCTTTCCTCCTTAAGTTTGTTAATTCCTTAATCTTGTGGATTTTGCGATGGAGATGTCACCTCTGTTTCTGAATGAGAGAGGATTAGAATGCCTGGGGCAGATGGATGGAACTGTCTGGCCTTCAATTGTGGATACTCTCTATTTTTTGGAATGGGTGTTGTCCATCATCATCCTTCTGTTATTTGCCTGGGGTGAGTCCAATGAACTGGAGAGTAGGTTTTGCAAATCTGCAGAGATTCAGGGCTCAACTGACATATGAAGATACTGAAGATTTAAGTCTCTGGGACATACATTTAATAAATATAGTGCTAATTATAGGTTCAAATGAAAGGGGAAGAAGAGCCATATGTAGGGGAATTATAAATGAGTCTAACTGTTACATTGGGGAGGACATATTCCAAATTAAGTCACATTGGCAGTGTGCCAAATTCCTGAGAATGTCTGCCTGCCTATAGTGTCTAGAAATCTCTAGAGGCCTCAGGAACACTGCTGTTTGAGGCACTGTTTACTGAGACAGTCAATGAGATCCTTCTGAGTCATGCATAAATGTAACACCTGCAATGAAACTAATTCTTCAAAAGTGAAACTTAAGGGTTACCACAGTTTCTGAGGGGAGAGAAGGATAGGATAGGGTAGGGTAGGGTAGGATAGGATAGGATAAAGTAGAGTAGAGTAAAGTAGAGTAGAATAGAATAGAATAGAATAGAATAGAATAGAATAGAATAGAATAGAATAGAATAGAATAGAATGATGGAGCATAGGGCAATTTTAGGGCACTGGAATTATTCTGCATGATCTTGCAATGATTGGTACTGGCCATTTTAAATTTTGTCAAAACATATAAAAGTGTACAATCCAAATGCTTCAGTATATATATATGTATGTCAGCCAAAGGGGTGCTGACGCAAAATATCAGAAATCTGTTGGCTTTTATAAAGGATATTTATCTGGGGTAGAAGCTCACAGTTACCAGGCCATAAAACATCAGTTTCTTTCCTCACAAAAGTCCATTGCCACATGTTGAGGCAAGATGGCAGCTGACATCTACCAAGAGTACAGTCTTCTTGGGTTCCTCTCTTCATGAGGCTCTGTTTCTCTCTGGGCTCAACTCCTCTGTTTCCTCCAGAAGGTCAGCAGTAGACTATGAGGCTCTCCAGGCTTTTCCTCTCTCCACAAACTTCTTCATGACCAAGGTCCTCTGTGTGCTTACTTCCCTGGGGTCTAGCATTAAACCTCACCATCAAAACTCCAACTATCTCCTCTGTTCTGGCATGCAGTTTTATCTCTGAATGTCCTACTGATGTGGCCCAATCAAAGCCCTAATCATAACTTAATTACACCCAGAGGAACAGACCAGTTTACAAACATAATCCAATATCTATTTTTGGAATTCATAACTACATCAAATTGCCACAATATACATCAATTATAACAAATATACCATGCTCATGTAAAATGGCATTACTATGAGAGAAAGGGAGGACTGAGTGGAGTGGGTATATAGGAATTCCTTATATTTTCTATGTGTCTTTTCTGTAACCTAAAGTTTCTTTGAAGATAAAGTAAAAAAATAAGACCCTGGAGAGGCATATGGAAGAAACTGTCACTGTACATAAAAGATAACAAATGTTATGTTGATGAAAGTTTCAATGAAAACATATTTTATTATTTTATATTTTAATATTTATTTTAACATTTTATTTGTTATTTAAATTATTATTATTTTAATATTATTTTTATTTGTGTATTTTTGGCTTTGTTTTGGAGGAAGTTTTGGTTGCAGAAGGGTGACAAGTGTGGCAGGGGTGGACCACTAGTGTGGAGTATCAGTGATGGGGGATGTGTGGAAAGGGGTGAGCCTGGGACATGCCTCTTTGACATATGAATATGTTCAAGTGGTCTTGGGGCATTGTCTTCATGGGAAGAGAACCACAAAATAATTGAAAGAATATTGAGCACCTGTCTTAGGATGTCCAGCTACATTCTCTAATAGAGTGGCAAAATCGCCAAAGCACAATGGCAGTGCCTAGCAAAGGAGGACAGACCATTATGCCAGGCCCTTGATATTGATGGTTGTACTTACAAAGATTTTCTTGTAAAATTGAAACTTAGTCTAGTATTATATATTGCTCATGAGTTATTTACTGAAACCCTCCTTGTTGCTCAAATGTGGAACCTCTCTAAACCAAACTCAACATATAAATGCACTTCTTTCCCCCAGCATGGGACATGGCTTCCAGGGAAGAGCCTCCCTGGCACATAGGGATGATTATCAAGTTCCAACTGGCCATGCATTTGGAAAAAGACCTTGACAAAAAGGGGGAAATATTAAACACAAATGAGTTTTTTTGGGTAAGAGATTTCAAAGAGATTCAGGAGGTGATGGTGCATTTAATGATGTCTCTTTAGTTTCCACTCTATGACAGTTTCTCAGCCTTTCTTTGTCTTTCATGACCTTGACAGTATTGAAGAGTTCTAATCATGATCAGTAATTTTGTTCTCAATTTGGGTTTGTCTGTTTGTTTCTCATTACTAGACAGAGTTTAAGGATTTTGGGGAAAAGAATCACAGAAGTGATATGCCTTTCTCATCATATCAGGGGGTACATGCTGTTGATATGACTTAACTCTGGTGATGTTACCTTGCTTGTTTGACTAAAGTGGTGTTGACAAGATTTCTGCATTGTGAATTTATCATGTGTTCTTTCTATACTCTCTTTACTGCAAGTGAGGCATTAAATCCTTGCAAATTGGAGGGGAAGGGAATTAGGGTAGATTTTTTAAAAGAAGTAACATTTGCATATTTCAATTTTGCCTTCATTTTTTGTAAAACACAGTATATAAAAATCTTGAGTTACTTTTGTTATAACTCTTTGAATACATTAACCTACTCTCTTCTGTTCTCCATTGTTGATGATTATATCAAGTGTTAATCATCTTGATACTCCCCTGAATGTGGTAAGTTTTTTCCTCTTTCTGCTTTCAAAACTTCCTCATTTTCTTTGACTTTCAATATTTTGGCTATGATTTACATAGGATTTGGTCTCTATTTTTAACCTTCTTTGGTTTGTTTTCTGTTTTTTTAAATTTGTATATTAATATTTTTCATCAGATTTGGGAAGTTTCATGTTACTATTTCTTTTTTTATAACTTCAATGGCCATTTATTTCTCATTCATACATATTTCAGTTTAAGCAGGAAAGCTCTGCTGATTTCACCTGGGCTTGGCTTCAAGCCACAGTTTCAGTTGAGGTCTGCTCCAAGTGTTTTTGTTCCTCTCCAACCAGAGGACTTCTCAGAACATATCATTTCATGCTGGACCACTGTCCAAAAGAGGGTTTAGAGGCAACTTGTAATACTGCTAAAGACTTGGGTTCAAACAGATACCCTTAACTTCTTCCCACATGCCATTGGCCAAGTCCAAAATCAATGGGGTGAAAAACATCTACTCTGTCACTAGTGAGAGGAACTGGAGAGTCTTCACATTGCAAAGGATAAAGACATAAAAATGTGAGGAATCAGGTGCAATTATGCAATTGATGACAAATTACTTGCTTCCTTGTTTGTGCACACGGTGACTTTTTCAATAAAGTTTATAAAAAAGTTTATAAAGTGAATCCACTGTTTCAAGATTCACAATTTACATGGTACTCATCCTGCAAATGACAACAATAGAAAACATTATTCATAAATATGTATTTGGTTCATATAGAGGCAAAAATATCAATAAAATAAGATTCCAGAAGCTTTAAGATGGATCTGTTCCCCAGCAATGCAGACATACTTTCTGTTTGGGGCATGGCAATATCTGTGTCCATAACATCATAGTGGCTCATTAAACCTTGGTCAACCATTGAAGTTTTGGCTTCTTCCTGAAGAACCTTGAGCTATACATATACACCTATAATTGCATTTAATGCTAATGATTTAAGGCATGATCATCATATTGTGAATATTTTTAAAATTCATAAATTAATTAATTCATTTTTTGCAAGAAAAAATTTTCTTTTATTAGATGTCAATACCATTTTTCTCAGAAAGCCTTTGTGTTTACAGAACAATCATGCATGAAATACAGAATTCCCTTATCCCACCATATGGTCAACAGCTTTCATTGCTGTGGAGTACTTGCTTCAATTGATGAAAGCACATTTTTATAATTACATTATTCACTAAGTTCATGGTTTAACATTAAGTTCACTGTTTGTGTAGTGCAGTTCCATGGGTTTATAAAACATTTTTTTTTTCATTCTGTTACCATATATACAACTTAGGAATTCCCCTTTTAGCCACATTCTGATATATACTTCAGTGCTGATAATTATGTCACATCACCACCATCCATTAACAAAACATTTCCATCATTCTGAATTGGAACCCTGTACAGTTTAAGCCTTAACTTCTCATTCCCTATCACTGCCCCTTCCCCTAATAGCTGTTATTCTAGATTCTGACTCAATAAGCTTGCTTATTTTAATTATATCATATTAGTGAGATCATACAATATTTGTCCTTTTGTGTCCGGTTTACTTCACTCAACATGATGTCTTCAAGGTTCACCCATGTTGTTGCCTGGGTCAGAACTTCCTTCCTTTTTACAACTGATTAATATTCCAGTGTATGTATCTACCACATTTTATTTATCCACTCTTTATTTGATGGATACTTGCGTTATTACCATCTTTTGGCAATTGTGAATGATGCTGTCAATAATATCACTGTGAAAATAATCTCTTTGAGTCCCTGCTTTTCTTCCATGAGTTTGATAGTTCTGGCTCTTATATTAGGCTTTAATCTATTTTGAATAGATTTTTCTACAATGTGTGAGGTATTTGTTGTCCTATTTTTTTGGCAAATGGAGATGCAGTTTTTCAAACATCATTTGTTGAAAAGACTACTTTTACCCAATTTCATGGTTTTTGCCCCCTTGTCAAAAATCTTTCTGCAATAAATGTGATGGTTAATTTCTGAGCAAGGACAATGTTAAATAAGAGTGGTGACAGTGGGCATCTTTGTCTTGTTCCTGATATTAGAGGGAATGCATTCAGTCTTTCACCATTAAGTAGAATGTAAGTTTTGGGCTTTAAATATATGCCCTCTATCATGTTGAGCATACCTTCATGAGTGGACAATGTTAAGAACACAGAGAGGGGATGCATTGTGACCTAGTCTCAAAAGATTGTGATCTTTGCTTCATGGTAAATTGCAGAAGACATCAAAATATCCTCTAGGTTCTCAGAGTCTATAATGAAAACAACTACTAAAATCAAGGTGAAATTTGTTTCAAGAGAAAAAGAAACTTTAGAAAAAGTGTCTCCTTCACATGAGCTTAAGAACTTCCCAAAACATAATGATCTGTCTGAGAGGATGGGAGATATTAAAAAATGTGGTTTATTTTAGAATTGTAAATCACTAGTGAGCAAGTATTTTCAGATGAAGGCTACTGGATGTAACATATCTAATAAAATGAAAATGTGTCAAAAAAAAAAAACAAACAACTGAAGGAGTATAAGGCAAGATTAGTTTTAATATAATCCATGATAAGAAATACACCATAGAGAAACATTTAAATGATAATAAGAATTCTGACATAATTGAAATCAGTGATGGCATAATTATTTGTATATTACAGCCCTAACTATTGGAACCAATAATCTATAAGACACATAAATTATTAGTTTGGTGATTTTATTTTCATTTACATCTTATTTAGTTGTACATTATCAACTTACTATTTAGGAATTCCTCACATCTTAATGGAATGAATTACCACAGAAAACAATAGGCCAATTCTTATATTATGGGGTGAGAAAATT
>JAQZBX010065484.1:0-16295 GCA_029593785.1 Cabassous unicinctus | reverse complement strand
TACTAAACATTGTCAATGTTTTACAGTATAGTTTTCAATTTAATTGGTACAGTTTAATGATTTTTGATGATATTTACCATATCCTGTGTCCATCACTGTAAGGTAATGAAAAACATTTCCCCTGACCACTAAATACCCCCTGTTTGATCTTTTCTCTTCCTTCATTCCTATCCCCCTGGGGCACATGATACCTCCCCGTCTTGACTCACTGGATGACAAGCTTCATAGTTACATGGAACAAGAGGTCTTGACACACTGATTGTCCTCCCCTATTAGGAACCACCCTTGCTCCTAAGAGACAGCCACTTGTCTGTTTCTGGGTGAATTGGTCCTCCCATAGATGGGGGTCCATCTTCCCACTCACCGTCTGGGTCTCCCCTTTCCGACACAACACATTATGACAGAATGAACACTCACACACTTTCCAGAAGCCTACTCCAGAGGCACCCCATCCTGAATGCCCCCGCAACCTACACCCTAAACCAGGAACACTACCTTGTCATATTGCCGTAAGAGGATTCCCACTCCTGCACTTTCAACCTCAAACCCACAAATACCTTGTTCACCTAGTCCCTCTTCCATCTCTCCCCCCAGAATTCTGGGAATTCTAACCCATCCTTCATAATCTACTCACCTGTCAACCTGCCCCACAAAACCCAGTAATATCACTACCCAACTGCCCTATCCTTCACTATGCAACTATAATCAATCTCTTTACCATAGATTATGTCCGGATGGGTGATGGCTCACAACTTTCTCTTTTCTTTCTCTCTCTTCTTAACCTATCTTTCAGACAATGGTTCTCAGAGATTGCTCACATTCCTCAATTAAAATCAGTGAGGTCATATACTGTTCAACCTTCAATGCCTGCCTTACTTCATTTAACATAAAGTCTTCAAGCTTCATCCATGTTATTCTGTGTGTTACCATTTATTTCTACCACTTTATTTCAAAAGAATATGTGTAATATTCCTTAGTATGTAGGTGCCACACTTTGTTTATCCATTCATCTGTTGATGGGCAACGGAGTTGATTCCAAATTTTGGCAATGGTGAACAATGCCACTATGGACATTGGTGTGCATATATCTGTTTGTGTCTTTGCTTTCAAATCTTCTGGGTATATACCAAGCAGTGGAATCACTGGATCATACAGAAGATCTACTGTTAGTTTTCTGAGGAAATGCCAAACTGTCCTCCACAGTGGATGGACAATTCCACAATCCCACCAGCAGTGATGAGGGTTCCTATTCCTCCACATCCTCTTCAACACTTATGGTATGTTGTGTTTTTTATAGCTGCCATTCTCATGGGTGTAAGATGGTATCTCATTTTAGTTTCCATTTGCTTTTCCCTAATAGCTAGCAATGTCAAGGATTTTTTCAAGTGCTTTTTAGCCATTTGTATTTCTTCCTGGGAGAAGTGTCTTTTCAGGTCACTTGCCCATTTTTTAAATGGGTTGTTTGTCTTTTTGTTTTTGAAGTGCAGGATTTCTTTATATATGCAGGATATTGTTTCCTATCAGATATATGGTTGCCAAATATTTTCTCCCATTGGATGGGCTGCCTTTTTATTTTCTTGATAACACCTTTTGAGGTGCAAATTTTTTAAATTTTGAGGAGATGCCATTTAACTATTTTTTATTTTTCTTCTTGTGCTTTGGGTGTGAAGTTCATGAAACCATTTCCTATTACAAGTGCCTGTAGATGCTTCCCTACATTATCTTTCAAGGACTTCATGGTCTTGGCTCTTATATTTAGATCTTTGATCCATCTTGAGTTGATTTTTGTATAATGTGTGAGATGGTATTCCTCTCTCATTCTTTTGGATATGGATACCAGTTCTCCAAGCTCCACTTGTTAAAGAGGCCATTCTCTCTCTTGACTGAGTTGACTTGTTGGCCTTGTGGAATATCAGATGACTGTATATGCAAGGATCTTTTTCAGAACTCTCAATTCAGTTACATTGGACAGTATGTCTATCCTTGTGCCAATACCATGCAGTTTTGAGTACGTAGCTTGTAGTATGTTTTAAAGTCAGGTAGTGTGATACCTCCAACTTCATTTTTCTTTTTCAATATGTATTTGGTGATTCTGGGCCTCTTACCTTTCCAAATATATTTTGTAGTTAGTTTTTCCAGTGCCTTAAAAACTACAATGTTGATTTTTATTGGGATTGCATTAATTCTGTAGATTAGTTTGGGTAGGATAGAGATCTTGATGATATTTAGTCTTCCTATCCATGAACAGGGAATATTCTTCCATTTATGTAAGTCTTCTTTGATTTACTTTAACAGTGTTGTGTAGTTTTCTCTATATAAGTCCTTTGCATCTTTAGTTAAATTTATTCCTCGGTATTTGATTCTTTTAGTTACTATTTTAAATGGCATTTTTTTCCTTGATTTCCTCCTCAGGTTGGTCGTTATTGGTGTACAGAAATGTTACTGATTTTTGAGCATTGATCTTATAGCCTGCAACATTACTGAACTCCTTTATAAGTTCTAGAAGCTTTGTGTAGATTTTTCAGGGCTTTCTATGTATAGGATCAAGTCGTCTGCAAATAATGAAATTTTTACTTCTTCTTTTCCACTTTGGATGCCTTTTAAATCTTTTTCTTTTCTCAGTGCTCGAACAAGAATTTCTAAGACAATGTTAAGTAGGAGTGATGATAGCGGGCATCCTTGTCTTGTTCCCGATCTCAGAGGGAAGGCTTTTAGAATTTCACGATTGAAGATGATGTTAGCTTTCAGTTTTTCATATATACCCTTTATCATATTCTGAAAGTTTCTTTCTATTCCTATCTTTTGCAGGGTTTTTATCAGGAAAGAGTGCTGTATTTTGTCAAATGCTTTTTCTTCATCTATAGAGATGATCATGTGATTTTTTTCTATCAATCTATTTATGTGATGTATTACATTGATTGATTTTCTTATATTGAACCATCCTTGCATACCCGGGATGAAATCCACTTGGTCGTGGTGTATAATTCTTTTGATATGTTGTTGAGTGTGATTGGCAAGTATTTTGTTGAGGATTTTAGCATGTAGGTTCATTAGAGAAATTGGTCTGTAATTTTCCTTTCTTGTGTTATTTTTGTTTGGCTTTGGTATTAGGGTAATGTTGGCATCATAGAATGAGTTAGGCATTATTACTTCTACTTCTTTATTTTGTAAGAGCTTAAGCAGGATTGGTGTTAGCTCTTTCTGGAATGTTTGGTAGAATTCACTTGTGAAACCATCTTGTCCTGGGATCTTATAGTTGGAAGGTTTTTGATGACTGAGTCTATCTTGTTACTTGTAATTGGACTCTTGAGATCATCAAATTCTCCTTTCATCAATGTAGGCTGTTTGTGAGTTTATAGAAATTTGTCCATTTCCTCTATATTATCATTCTTGTTAGCATATAATTTTGCAAAGTATCCTCTTATGATACTCTTTATTTCTGTGGGGTCAGGAGTGATAGCCCCTTTCTCATTCCTTATTTTGTGTATTTGCATCTGTTCTCATTTTCTTTGTTAGTCTGGCTAAGCGTTTGTCAATTTTATTGATCTTCTCGAAGAACCAGCTTTTGGTTTTGTTTATTTTTTCTAGGGCTTTCTTATTCTCTATTTCATTTAGTGCTGCTCCAATCTTTGTTATTTCCTTCTTTCTACTTCCTTTAGGTTTAGTTTGTTATTGTTTTTACAATACCTCCAAGTGTGCAGTCAGGTCTTCAATTTTAGCACTTTCTTCTTTTTTAATATATGTATTTATGGCTATGAGCATCCCTCTCAGGATGGATTTGGCTGCATCCCATATGTTTCGATATGTTGTGTTGTCATTTTCATTAGTTTCAAGGAAGGTACTGATTTCTTTTGAGATTTCCTCCTTATCCACTGTTTATCTAAGAATGTGTTGTTTAACTTCCATATCTTTGTCCCTAATCTGTTTCTCTGGCCCTTAGTGATTTCCAATTTCATTCCATTGTGGTCAGAGAAATTACTTTTTATAATCTCAATCTTTCTGAATTCATTGTGATTTGATCTGTGTCCTAGCATGTGGTCTATCTTGGAGTATGAGCCATTTGCACTCGAGAAGAATGTAAATCCTGCTGTATTTGCATGTAGTGTTCTGTATATGTCTGTTTGGTCCATGTCCTCTAATGTATTGTTCAGAGACTTTGTTTTCTTATTGATTCTTTGTCTAGATGTTCTGTATAATGGTGATAAAGGTGTATTAAAGTCCCCAACTATAATTGTAGATGCATTTATTTCTCTACTTAGCTTTTCCAGAGTTTGCCTCATGTATTTTGAGGCACCCCGATTAGGTGTATAAATGTTTATGATTATTCTCTCTTCTTGGGAGATTACCCCTTTTACTAATATATAGTGTCCATCTTTGTCTCTTACAATAGTTTTGCATTTAAAGTCTATTTTGTCTGATATTAGGATAGCTACTCCTGCCCTTTTTTGCCTATTGTTTGCTTGTGAAATTGTTTTTCAACCATTCTCTTTCAGGCTCCTTGAATCCCTTGTTCAAAAGTGGGTTTCTTGTAGACCGCATTTGGATGGATCATATTTCCTTATCCATTCTGTGAATCTGAGTCTCTTAAGTGGTGAATTTAATCCATTACCATTCAGTGTTAGTACTCACAATGAATTTCTTCCTTCAGGCATATTTTCTTTGGGTTAATGTATGTCATATGTTGTTTTTATTTCTCTTTTTGTCTTTTTATTTGTTTTTACACTCTCCTCCAACTCTCTCTCCCTTGTTTTTCCTTTTAACTTGTAGAACTTCCTTTAGTATTTCTTGAAGTGCAGGTTTCTTTTTGGCACACTCTCTTAATTTCTCTTTATCTGTGAATGTTTTGAACTCTCCATCATTTTTGAATGCCAGTTTTGCTGGATAGAGAATTCATGGCTGGAAGTTTTTTTCTTTAACACTTTGACTGTGTTATATCACTGTCTTCTTGCCGCCATGGTTTCAGATGAGAAATCAGCACTTAATCTTATTGTGCTTACCTTGTATGTGATGGTTCTCTTTGTCTTGCTGCCTTGAGTATTTTCTCTTTTTCTTGAGCATTGGACATTTTGACAAGTATATGTCTTGGAGCTGTCCTGTTGGGATATATACTGTTTGGGGTGCCCTGTGCTTCCGGGAAGGGTACATCCATCTCTCTCAATAGGTGTTGTTGTCAGAGTGTGGCACAAAGGAAGAGTCAGACAAGTTGTTGCATATGAAGCAGAGGGCTGTAACTCGGGGCAAAAAAGCCCCGAGATCACTGTGACCCTTTCTTTTATTTAACTTACAACAACGCATAAATTCTCCCCTCCCCTAACCTTGCTTTCTCACTATGTTTTTCTTACTACAGCAAGAACACTGCCTTCTCTGGTGGTCTACCAAGGGGCATAAGTATAAACATTGTTTCTATCCCTAAATGCCTTAGTCTATCTAATATCTCAACTTGGTGCATGACAGCGCTACCTGTTTGTGAGTTCCCAGACAATCTTTCTTGGGAATTCAGACAATAACGTCTGTGTGGTGAGTTCATTTTTCTCTGCCTCCTCCCACTGATATCTGCAGTATGCAGTGTCCTTGGAGACATTTACTAATGTGTCTCTGCCAGCAAGCATGCTTTTTGAATGCTTAACCCTTTATGCTCTGACTCTCAGCATCTTCTCCAACAAATAGGGTTGGGAAGTTTTCAGCCATTATTTTCTTCAACACTCCTTCTGTTCCCTTTCCCCACTCTTCTCCTTCTGGGATGCCTATAATGCTTATGTTTGCGCATTTTAAGTTGTCGGTTAAATCCGTGACTCCCTGCAGATTTTTTTCTATCTTATTATCTATCTGTTCTACTATCTGTTTGATTTCAGATGTATTGTCTTCCACATCACTAATTCTTTCTTCTGCCTGTTCAAATCTTCTCTTACGTGAATTCTGCATCTTTTTGATTTCTTGGGTTGTGCCATTGATCACCATCATATTCGTTATTTTTTTATGTATGTTTACAATTTCTTCAGTATATTCTTCCAGTGTCTTCTTAATATCCTTAATCTCTTCCTTCACCTTATTAAGTTGGTCCATGGTATTTGTTTGGAAAGCTATGATTAGATGTTCAATGTTCTGCATCTCTTCCTGGTTTTAGTTTGTTCATTGGACTGGTTCATGTCTTCCTGTTTCTCAGTGTGGTTTGTAATTTTTTGTTGCCCTCTAGTCATCATTTTATCTTGATTGGTTATTCAGTTGATTAGCTTCTCTCTCTGCTCTTGAGTTTTATTTATGTGGTGGTTCTATGTGTGTTTTAAGTTTTCTCTTTGAGACTCTCATCTTCATATTTTATTTCCTTGCTTCTCTCTATGTTCCTTTGATGGCAAAAGGTTAGGTTTTGTGGAATCAAAAGATGTGAGAAAGGAAGAAGGATAATAGTAACATTGATAAAAGTTAGAAGAAGGGCCTTGTAAGACTTAGTAAAGTGAATATTTAACTCAAGTAGGCAGTGTAGAGTAATAGGAAAAAAAGTGCTGTACCTACAATGGACTGGGAAACGAAATAGAGGAAAATATACTTGATGATTTTGAAGGCTAGAATGATGAGGGGAGAGAGAAAGAATAAAGAATGGGCTGAGAGGAAAAAGTTAATCATAATAAAAAAAAGAAGAAAACAGAATAGAAATTGACACCCGTAAATTTTGGGCTAATGAAAAAACGTGGTATGTAAGAACCACAACAGCAAGCCAAAGGCAGAAAGATGAAGGAAGGTAAAGAAATAGTGTTCAGAGACAAAATCAGTATAGACAGAGAATGGGAAATCATGGAAGAAGAAGCACAGCAAAGAGGAGACAAGCTAGCAGCACCTAATTTAAAGAAAAGAAAAAAGAAAAAAAGAAGGGGTGGGGAGGAAAGAGGAAAGAAAAGCAAGAGACAACAAATAAACAAAGAAAAACCAAACAACCACACAAGCAAGCAGTCAAACAATGCTAAGGAAGAACAGTTTCCTTCTTGGGCCCTTGCGGAAACTCTCAGCCTACATGTGTTCATCAATCAATTGCCCTACAAGGTTCTATCTGCAGGTTTTGAGGTAGATTTTAGTGATTAAACTAATTTTTTTTTAAAAAAAATATTTTTTAAAATGCCTTTCTTCTTCTTCTTTTTATTTTTGGTGAAAAAGGGGACCCCAAACAAGTCCTCTTCTAGAACACCCCCTTCACTGAGGGGACCCTAAATAAGCTTGTAGAAACTAATCAAGCATTTCCCACTTCCTGATCTCCCCAGGGGAGCTTAAGCTCTGATGCTTGTCAGTGCAGAATGAGAAAATTGACTGACTCTGCTCTTTTTGGAGCCAAGCCTCTGTAACACTGGGCTATTCAGAAATCAGGCTCTCTCAGCAGATTCGCCTCTCCCCTCAGCCAGGTTCTGCTTCAAGCCAGGTTATCTGATCCCCAAAGCTATAACAGGGTCCAGGCAGCCAAATCCATGGAAAGGAAACCCCTCTCCACCTTCTGTCAGAACCCTCCCCCTCTCAGAAAATGCTCCCTCTCACTGGGTTGCCATCAGGAGTTTGGGCATATCCCTGGGTAACTAGGTAAATCAATATTCTTCAGCAGATTCATCACTCCCCTCAGCCTGGTGCTACTTCAAGCCAGCTCTTTTGTTCCCCAAAGCTGCAAGTGTTCCCGGCAGCCAAATCTACAGAAAGGAAACCCCTCTTGACCCTCTGCCAGAACCCTCCAACTCTCAGGGAATGCTCCCTCTCACAGGGGTGCTGGCAGGAGTCACAGCTCAAAGCAGCCTTTTTCCCTGAGGGTGGGGCTCAGCCATCTGTGTCAACCACCACAGGCAGGGGAAAAACTCACGAACTTTTCCTGAGCAATCTACCTCACTGTCCTGCTCCCTCCAGATCAAAGTCCCCAAGGATCTCGCTCCATGTGCCCCCAACACAAACCCCCAGGCAGGACCCTATCCTCAATCAACCATCCTCAGAGATCAAGTCAGTGAAGACTCTTTTTGATTGGCAGAATCCTGCTCATTCTGTGTCTTTCCCTGCCAGCCCTCCCCTGAATGGTCTCCTTCTCTGAGTCTTCTGTGAAGGGCTGATAGATCCCCCTGTCCTCTATGGGGTCCTGGTTCCTTCCAGACCCCAAATATTCAGTCCCCCTTCTTGTAGCTCTGATCCTTTGCACAGAAGATAAAGATTAATGCCATGTGGTGGCCACAGGGTCATTTGGGCCTAGGCATCCATGTTAGTGATGATAAGTATTGAGGTAGAAACCTAAACTTTTTCAGATGCTTTAAGTTCTTGGTAAGAATTTTATTTAGAGGATGACTGTGAAGGGGAAAACCAGTTAGGAGAGTTTGTATATTAATGAAATAACAAACTGGTGTTATTGTATTCATGGAAATAATGAAACAATAAAGGAGTTTCTGTGACCAGGCAGCAGGTAAGTGGCTTTGAATTGTTGCTTTTTTCTTTTACTTTTTTTTTTTTTTCAGGTTCCAGGGTCAAGGATTGAACCCAGGACCTTGTATGTGGGAAGCTGGGATTCCCACTGAGCCACATAAACATCCCTGAGTTGTTTTTTTCATTTGTTTGCTTCTTTGTTTTTTTTTTATTGAAGCATTTTTTTATTTCAATAATAATAACAAACATAAACAGAAAAATAATAAAACAAGAAAATTCTTCACCTCTCAATCACTCTATGCTTCCCTGACTGTACATAGCTGCTATTTCTTCCTATTCTTGCACAATTATAATTTTTTAATAATTTTTTTTATATTTTTTAAAAGATACTTAGATTACATAAATGTTACACAAAAATTATAGGGATTCCCATATTCTCCACCTCATACACTTCTTACAATCTCCCACATAAACATCCATCATTAGTATGGCACATCACCTGCAATGGATATACACATCCTGGGGCTTTGCCATTAAGCATGGGAGTGTCAGAGATAGGGGTGCATGGGTGGAAGTTCACTTAAACATATATAAAAACATATATAAAAGGTACATAAAAATATTTGTATGCTCAGAGGGCATGGTCACAGTAGGTGGAGAATCACTCAATAAATGAAAGAATACTAATTTCCATCCTGGGGAGCTTGCCACATTCTCCAAAGGAGCAGCAACAGTCCCCCAAGTGCAGGGGCAGTGTCTGGCAAAAGAGGAAGATCCACTGATGGGCTCTTGTTATTGATGACTAGCTTTAAGAGTCTTGGCTATTGAAATGGAAACTTAGCCTATTGATATGGGATGTTTAAGTGTTGCCTCCTGAGAGGCAACTTTCTTGTTGCTCAAATGTGGCCTTTCTCTAAGCCAAACCCAGTGTATGAATGCAATACCTTCCTCCCAGCATGCAACATAACTCCTGTGGATGAGCCTCCCTGGCACCAAGGGATTACTACCAAGTGCCAACTGGCAATATGACTGGAAAAAGACCTCGAATAAAGAGGGGAAAAGCAAAGACAAATGATTTCATATGGCTAAGAGACTTCAAAGTGAGTTGGGAGGTCATCCCAGAGATAACATTTATGCATATCTCAGTAGGACCTCATAGAATTCCAATTTGGATATCACCCCAAATAGAGAGGCTCCTGAGGACTCTGGAGGCACCCAGGTCTTATATCAGGGTGGATAGGTCCAGAGTTTGGTGCCTTATCAGTGGGACCTACTTTGGAATATGTGCTCCTGAGAGTGACAGGGTTGGACTCAAATATGTCTTCCCTGCACATGGTCCATCTGTCCCTTTTATTCAAACCTATATGTGGTGCTGGAGTTTGTAGGTGTATTTCCAGAGACTGGAGTCTTTGGGCTGTCCATGTGCCAGCTGGGCCCAGAAGCTTGGTGGAGTTGCAGTTCCTACTCTACAGCTCAATGGACTCACCCAAGACACCTGGTGGTGAGATGATGATGGACAATGGCCATACCAGGGAATGGAGAGACTTCAGCTGCAGACAAGGTAATCCCATCCAACTTATCCTTTGGATATAAGACCCCTCTCAATTGGAGATGGAGTGGATATCACCATCTCAGACTTCTCAGGATTGGGAGAAGAGCTATTGACTAGAGTGGACTTACAGTATTCTGTTATACACATATTGTGGTTCATCAATGGAAGAATTTACAACATTTATGTGGAGCCAATGACCACTGGATGCTTTGGGGGCAGGGAGAAGGAAAAGCAGTCATAATACAGGGGCTTTTTGGGACTTGGGAATTATCCTGAGAGACATTGCAATGACAGATATAAGCCATTTTATATCATCATATAACATGCAGAACTGTGTGAGACAGAGTGTGGTCTACAGTGTGAGCTATGGCCCATGTTTCTTCATTTTTGTGGTTTTTCTTAGGAGGCACCAGAAACCAAATTCGGGACCTTCCATTTGGGAAGCAAGCACTCCACTGCTTGAGTCACAGCCCCTGCCCTGAGTTGTTTTTACTTAACAATAAATCCTTGGTTATTTAAATTGTTCATAGTAATAACAAGGATAATAAAAGAATAATGAAACTGCTTAATCTGTTAATATCTTACTTTTTCCCAGCAATTTTAGTATTTCAGTTAGGGGTCCAGAGTCAAAACTGTTTTGAAGTAATTTTTAAACAAATACCTGTGATTAAAATATTATTTTTCTTCCGAGGTCTTTATGGTTTTGGCTCTTATATTTAGATCTTTGATCCATCTTGAGTTGATTTTTGTATAAGGTGTGAGATGGTATTCTTCTCTCATTCTTTTGGATATGGATATCCAGTTCTCCAAGCACCAATTGTTAAAGAGGCCATTCTCTCCCAACTGAGTGGGCTTGGGGGCTTTGTCAAATATCAGATGACTGTATATGCGAGGGTCTATATCAGAACTCTCAATTTGGTTCCATTGGTCAGTAGGTTTATCCTTGTGTCAATACCATGCAGTTTTGATCATTGTAGCTTTGTAGTATTTTTTAAAGTCAGGTAATGGGATACCTCCAACTTCATTTTCTTTTTCAACATGTCTTTGCAATTCGGGGCCCCTTATCTCTCCAAATATATTTTGTGGCTAGCTTTTCTAGTTCCTTAAAACATACAGTGTTGATTTTTATTGGGATTGTGTTAAATCTGTAGATTAGTTTGTGTAGGATAGACATCTTGATGATGTTTAGTCTTCCTATCCATGAACAGGGAATATTTTTCCATTTATTTAAGTCTTCTTTGATTTCCTTTAACAGTGTTGTGTAGTTTTCTGTATATAAGTCCTTTACATCTTTAGTTAAATTTATTCCTAGGTATTTGATTCTTTTAGTTACTATTGGAAGACAATGTAGGGAAGCATCTACAGGACCTTGTAATAAGAAATGGTTTCATGAACTTCACAGCCAAAGCATGAGCAGCAAGAGAAAAAATAGATAAATGGGATTTCATCAAAATTAAAAACTTCTGCACCTCAAAGGACATTATTAAGAAAATAAAAAGGCAGCCTACCCAATGGGAGAAAATATTTGGCAACCATATATATGATAGGAGCTTAATATCCTGCATATATAAAGAAATCCTACACCTCAAAAATAAAAAGACAAACAACCAATTAAAAAATGGACAAGTGACCTGAAAAGACACTTCTCCAAGGAAGAAATACCAATGGCTAAAAAGTGCTTGAAAACATGCTCAACTTCGCTAGCTATTAGGGAAATGCAAATCAAAACCACAATGAGATACCATCTTACACCCATCAGAATGGCAGCTATTAAAAAAAACAGCAGAATATAAGTGTTGGAGAGGATGTGGAGGAATAGGAACCCTCATCCACTGCTGGTGGGATTGTATAATTGTCCAGCCACTGTGGGGGACAGTTTTGTGATTCCTCAGAAAACTAACAATAGATCCTCCATATGATCCAGCAATTCCACTACTGGGTATATACCCAGAAGAATTGAAAGCAAAGACACGGACAGATATATGCACACCAATGTTCATAGCAGCATTGTTCACAATTGCCAAAAGTTGGAATCAGCCCCGGTGCCCATCAACAGATGAATGGATAAGCAAAATGTGGTACATACATTTAATGAAATATTACTCAGCTGTTAGAAGGAATAAAGTACTAACACATGGAGTAACATGGATGAATTTTGAAGACCTTATGTTGAGTGAAGCAAGCCAGACATTGAAGGATGAACAGTTTTTGACCTTATTGATTATAATTGAGGAAAATTAACAGTTTCTGAGAACCACTGTCTGAAAGATAGGTTAACAAGGGAGAGAGAGAGAAGGGTAGGTTGTGAGCCATCACCCATATGGACATAATCTATGGTAAATTGATAGAGTATAGTTACATATTGAAGGATAGGATAGGTGGGTAGAGATATTACTGGGTTTGGTGGTGCAGGGTTAACAGGTGGGTAGATTAGAAAGGGCAGGTTAGAATACCCAGGGCATATAACTATGAATCTTGTCATCCCATGAGTCAAGACAAGGGAGTCTCATATGCCGCAGGGGGTGGGGAGGAAGGAACGGAAAAAATCAAATGGGGTATTCAGTGATCATGGGAAATGTTCTTCATTACCTTACAAAAATGGACACAGGACATGGTAAATATCATAAAAAAATATTAAACTGTGCCATCTAAAATGTAAACTATACCGTAAACCATTGACAATGTTTAGTAGCTATGTTTCACTATCTGTATAACAATCATAACAATGCTACCATCCACACACACAAAAAAAGTTCTAATATGGGGTGGGGAAGGGGGAGGGAGTTTGGGTATATGGGAATCTCTAGGATTCCATTTGTGACTCTGCTGTGACCTAAAACTTCTTTGAAAACTAAATGAAAATTTGGGAGACACTGGGGAATGAGAGGGGGAAGGTGTCATGGTACACAGTGGACATCTGATAATGCAGTGATAAAAGGAGAAAAATAATAATAATAATTAAAAAATTTTTTTTCTATTTTATTTTCCCATTTGCTTTTTTTGAATGTCCCAATCTGTTAATTACCTTTTCTTTTTAGTTCTTTTTTTTCTGAATTTCCTTGTATTTTATCTCTTGCATTTAAGCTTATCACTATTATTTCATTTCCTATTAATTGTATTTGGTTATTATATGGGCTTCATCTTCAAGGAAGGTTTGGGTCACAGAAAGGTTACAATGAGGGCTGCAGAGGATCATTGGTGGGGGGTGTCTGGGATGGGGGATTCATGGGAGTAGGTTCATCTGAATATACATGAAAATTATGTAAAATTGTTCAAATGATCGAGGGATGGGGCATGGTCATGGTGGATAGACAATCACTCAATAAATGAGGGAATACTGAATTCCCAGCCTGGAAAGCTCTGCCACATTCCCCAAGGGAGCAGCAACAGTCCCCTGAGTGCAGGGGCAGTGTCTGGCAAAAGAGGATGACCCACTCTTGGGTTCTTGTTATTGATGACTAGCCTTATGAGTCTATGCTCTTGTAATTGAAACTTGGCCTACTGTTATGGGGGGCCCAAGGGTTGCCATCTGAGAGCCTCCTTGTTGCTCAAATGTGGACTGTCTCTAAGCCAAACTCAGCATATGAATGCATTACCTTTCCCGCAATGTGGGACATGACTCCTGGGGATGAGCTTCCCTGACAATGAGAGACTAATACCAAGTGCCAACTGGAAACATGATTGGAAAAAAAGGAAAAAAAAAAACCTTGAATAAAAGGGGGAAAAGGTAAAGAGAAATGAGTTCATGTGGCTAAGAGACTTCAAAGAGAGTCGGGAGGTCATCCCAGAGGTAACGCTTATGCACACCTCAGTAGGACCTCTTAGAATACCAAAGTGAATATCACCCCACACAGAGGGACTCCTGAGGGCTCTGGAGACACCCAGGTCCTATATAAGGGGTGATAGCCCCAGAGGTTGATACCTTATTAGTGGGCTCTACTTTGGAATCTGTGCTCCTTAGAGTGACAGAGTTGGACTCAAATAAGTCTTCCCTGCACATGGTCCATCAGTCCCTTCTATTCAAACCTCTGTGTGATGCTGGGGTTTGTAGGTTTACTTCCAGAGATTGGAGCCTTTGGCCTGCCTATGTGCCAGCAGTGCCTGGAATCTCAGTGGAGCTGCAACTCCTACTCTACAGGTCAATGGACTCACACAAGTCACCTGGATGAGGTGATGATGATGAAACAGCCATCTGAGGGAATGGAGAGAGCCTGCAGCTGAAGGCAGGATAATCCCATCCACTATACCCATGGGATATAAGCCCACTCTCACTGGGATATGGAGTGGACATCACCATTCCAGTCCCCTCAGGATTGGGGGAAGAGCTATGGACTAGAGTGGTGTTAATGATATTCTGTTGCAGACATATTGGGATTCAATCAATGGAAGAAATTTTAGCAGTGAGGTGAAGCCAGTGGCCACTAGATGCTTTCAGGGTGGGGAGGGGAATGGCAGTTGAAATGCAGGGGCTTTTTCAGGACTTGGGGGTTGTCCTGAGTGACGTTGTGGTGACAGATATAGGCCATTTTAGAATAGCATATACCATGCAGAACTGTGTGGGAGAGAGTGTGGCCTATGATGTGAACTGTGGTCTATGCTTAGTGGCAAAGTCCCAGGATGTGTATATCCATTGCAGGTGATGTGCCACACTAATGAAAGAGGTTTATGTGAGATGTTATGGGAGGTATGGGAGGTGGAGATCACGGGAATCCCTGTAATTTTTGTGTAACATCTATGTAATCTAAGCATCTTTTAAAATATATATGAAGAAAAAAAAGAAAGAAATTTATTGTGATCCACAAGTGGAAATTTAAAATTGTTTTAGGGCCATTAAAAATAATAAGAAATATTATTATTTTTTAAATTTAATTTAAAAACAGTTTTTAATGCATAGTTTACTTAACCATATATATAAAAAATCATAATTTCTCTATCTCATATTTTTCAAACTTTTAAAGTTTTCAATAGCCACAAGTCATTACATATTGGACAACATATGTCTAATGCATGACCCATATAGTACGTTTACTTTAATAACACAAGGTAGATCTAATCTATACTTAAATGTGAGAACAACTCTTTATTGGGGAGCATAAAATTTTGAGATGCCAGAATTCAGCTCATGCCCTTACTCAATAGAAATACTATTTTAAAAATATTTTAAACAAATCAATTTTCTTGATATGTATTAATAAAGCATATGTATTAATAAAGCATACAATTTAAAAAATCATCATATCTTCTTGAGTAATTGACAAGCTTTTTACACAAACAGTGTTCTTCTTTGTCCTTTTTAGAAACATTTCACTTTAAGTCTATTTTGCCTGATAATAATTTAACTACCCTATTTAATTTTGGTTTCTATTTGCATGGTATATTTTTTCTATCCTTTTACTTTCAACCTTCTTCCATCTGAATATAAGTAGGATCTCTTGTAAACAGTATACACACAGACTTATATATGCACTTTTAAACAGGGTTTGTGAGTATATATATGTATATATCATGCTTTATTTTCTATCTGCCAAGCTCTGCCTTTTGACTGAAAAGTTTAAGCCCATTATATTTAAAATAGTACTGACAATGCATGAGTTACTTTTTTATTTGTTTTCTGTAAGGTTTTCACCATTTATTCCCATAGTTCTTCACTTCTGAATAATTTTTTATTTAGGTCATCTGTCATAGAAAACAATTTTGAATCCCTACTCTTTTGGTTTATTATTCTTCTGCCATTAATGTTTATTATGGGCCTGGAATTGTTTAATGTCCTAAATCTATAATAAGCTTATTGAATTACTGTTAACAACTTCAATAACACACACAATTTATCTTCCTATAAAACTTTGTTCCCATTCTTTATGTAATTTTTGTCACAAATTACATCTTTATATATACTTTATGTGCAAAACCTTGGATTTATCATTACTTTTTATGCATTTCCTTTATAGATACTAATAAAAATAAAGGTGATATTAGACATCAAAAAATATATATATATTATTTTTTCTTTTCATAACCATTCCCCAAAATGATCATGAATTTAATTCTAAGCATGGTTTGCATGACCTGATTTATTGAAGGATCTATTAGGCCAGAGATAGTGAATCAAACAATGCCCCCTTCAGGTTCTATTCCATTTCTACAAATGTCTGACATGGGGGTATCTTAGGCCATCATTTAGAGATGAGGATATTGAGGCCCTGAGAGGGTCAGGCTGAGGTCCACAAAATTTGAGTGGCAAGGAAGGACAAAGGCCAGCTTTCTGCTCTCTCTTGCCCTCAGGTCCCCTAGTCAGGCTGACCTTATGTGCCTTGCCTAGGGTGAATGGGTTGGGTTCCCTCTCCCTGGAGCTCTGTGTGTTGGTCTG
>JAQZBX010065483.1:0-16295 GCA_029593785.1 Cabassous unicinctus | reverse complement strand
TCTCAGGTACTGAATTGTTCTTTCCTCCATCTCCTGTATGGCCCAGAAGTTGGATCTACAGGTTTAAGTAGATTCAGGTTACACATTTTGGGTGAGAGTACTTCAGTCGCCATGTGGTATACATCATATTGCATCACATCAGGAGGCACATAATGTCTGAATGTTCTAGTTTGGAGATTTTTAAAGTCATCAATTCTGAGTCAATATGGAGATTCTGAGTAGGACCATTCTATTGACTGCACTAACAAGGCAGGGGAAACTAGAGACTCAGACTGTGATGAGTACATGATCAAACTGTGGAATTTCTAGTAGGTAATAAATTTTTTTTGAAGATTTATTTATTTTATTTATTTCTCCCCACCCCCCTCATTGTTTTGCACTTGCTGTCTGCTCTCTGCATGTTCTTCTGTGGCTGCTTGTCTTCTCTTTAGGCGGCACTTTTAAAGGATCCTGGGACCTTCTGGAGTGGGAGAGAGGCGCTCAATCTCTTGCACCACCTCAGCTCCCTGGTCTGCTGCATCTCTTATTGTCTCTCCTCTGTGTCTCTTTTTGTTGCGTCATCTAGCTGCGCCAGCTCTCTGCGTGGGCCAGCTTGCTTTTCACCAAGAGGCCCTGGGAATCGAACCTTGGACCTCCTATATGGTAGATGAGAGCCCAATTGCTTGCGCCACATCCGTTTCCCAGTAATACATTTCTTATTCACTTTATGAAGTAAACGCACAACATTAGCTTATGTTTTGAGAACCCTCTCGAATTGAAAGGTATTTATTAAAATGTTAATAATCTAATTTCTTTTTTAAATAAACATTTTATTTTGAAATAACTTTAGATTTACAGAAAAGTTACAAAGACAGTACAAAGAGTTCCTTTATCCACTTCGCTCAGCCTCCCCTAATGTTAACATCTTATATAACCATGGTACATTTGTCAAAACTAAGAAACTAACATTGGTACGGTAATATTTACTAAACTACTGACTATTCAGTTTTTACCAGTTTTCTCATTAATGTCCTCTTTCTGTTCCAGGATCCAATCTGGAATACACTTAGTAAATTTTTAGTAAAATTGCATTTAATAGATTTATTTTTAAATATTGGTGTTCAACCTCCAATACATTAAATTTAAATAATTCAGTCTAACATTCCTGGAGAAAGATTATTCATGGGGTGCATTCTGGAACTCTAGCAGACAGCAATCATTTTTGCCTGTCTAGCTTTTTTTCCTTTCTCCAGGTAGCGTCACCTCCATTGTGTCTTGGGGAACCACCTCTTGCCGTTTGCCTGAGGTCTTGGTGGGACTGTCAGGCATGAGACTTTTCTCACCCTGTGCCAAGATGTGGTACGTGACTCAAGCTGGGACAGCCACATCCTCTCTCCTGGGAACTTGACTAAAGGCAGAAAGGAGCAGGAGATAAAATATTCTGATAGCAATATCCTGAAGAACTGGACTTTAGCTCCTGCTCCTTCCTTTCCCAGAGCTGCCCTGCTTCTTGTCCTGATTATTACAGCATTCTCTTACTGGCCCCATATCTTTCCAATAAATCCCTGCTCCCGTTCCCACTTATGTAAGTCAGAGTAAGGCACAATCAAGAACGTTATTTGATACAGGAAATTATTTTAAGAAACAGACCCCAGGAACTGTGATTAACAGTACAAATATGAGAGTGTTTTCTCATGAAATTTAACAAATGTGCAATACTAATACATGGTGTTAATAGTATTATTCTCCACGTCTAACTCTTTCTCTAGCTTTAAGATCAGCGTATCTGTCTCCTCTCCTGGAAGCCTGTTCTAATTCGCACCCACACTGCGTGGGATGCCTCTTCTCAATGTCCCGTTCCCCCTGCCGCCTGTCTTACTGTTGGGCTTCCTCCCTGCATGGTGGCTTCTTCATGGCAGGGCTGTGTCTTCCGCACTAGGATCGCCAGCTCCTAGAACAATCTTGGCATGGGGCATGTCCTCGGCAAGTGCTAGCTGGATGAATGACTATATTCTGCCTTTGATGGGACCAAAGGGAAAGCTTGTTCTTGTTTTCTGTTAGAAGTCAGTGGAAGGGGGAAGAGGCAGAGGAATGGGGAGGGAGAGTGCATAGCATGCAAACAAACTAGACATCAGCCAAAGGCAGGTCAACCCCTTCCTGTGGTCATTTTTTGGGGTAGAAGAAAAACAATGAAGCCTTGTACTAAGCTGGGCCTAAGAAGATAAACAAACCACCGTTCCACCTAGACGCTGGCTCGAGTCTCCCTGACTGAGAAGGTGGGAGTGTGGGGAACTTGGACAGACATCCCCCTCCAATTTCCTTCTGTCTGTGCTCAGCTTCTGCAAAGCATCAGCCCCCGTGCCCTGCCACAGCCTTTCCTTCATGGAAGGCATCTTCAGATCTGAGACAGGCTCTTATCCGGTGAGACCTTCGAAGGCTGACTTGAGCTGCACTGAGTCTGAATCACTCCTAACCACAATAGCCTTAGAATGACAGAGAGTTTCTGTTTCCAGGGCGTTTCCAGGGTTTTTGTGGCATAGTTTGCTTCCATTTGGCCCCTGCCAATCTGGAGTCGAGATTAGCAGTTTTTGTAGATTAAATAATTGAACTTCAAAACATTCGTGAAAAATGGTAAAAACAAAACAACAGCAGAAGTATGAAGTTGGGAGAGATGTGGCTAATAGGCGCATGTGTGAAAAGTGACTTAGCAATCCAGCCTCCTGTAGACCCAGCATGATTCAGCTGAGGATGTGGATGCCAAAAAACTCACACAGGCCTGGGCAAAGTGAAGGTACCAGAAGGAAGATGACTGACAGCTGACTCTGTGCTGGTCAGACCACCCTGGCAGAGGTTTGTCTCCATCTAGATGCCTCACAGTGGGAGAGGAAAGGGTGTGTCTCAAGTGGAGTTACCAAGATTCATGGGCAGAGAGATAGGGGCAGACTCAAAACTGTGTCAAAAAGAGGACAAGAAGAAGAATATATGAGTGACCAGGAGAAGAAAGGGCTGGCGTGGGGGTGGGTCAGGGACTCTCTTGCCTGCACCTTCTGCTTGAAAGGCCTTCCCCTCCTGTCTACCTGATGAATTCCTATTCATTCCTTAGGTGCTCATACCACCTCTTCTGAGGGCCCTTCCCTCACCTTTCTAAGTAGAACCAGCCATCCCTCTGTTGGGGTGTCCCCTGCACCTGCCAGTTAGACTCCTTTATAACCATGTTTTGAGTATGTGGCTGAGCAGGGACCTCACCTGGTTTATCTTTTCATCCCTAGTCCCAGCACAGCAACTGTTCTTCAACTGATGTCTGATGAGTTAAACTGTTGGCATGAAAACTGTCACCAAACATTTTGACTATGAGCAAGAGAGTTATATTCTTTCTATGTGATGCAAAAAGATGGAACTGGAAGAGACGGTGGAGATTGCACGAAGGCAGATTTCAGCTCAAAATTAGGAAGTGCTTTATAATAATGACAACAGCCAACATTTGTTGAGTGTTTTAGTCATCTATTGCTGTGTAACAAATTGTCCCAAAACTTAGCTAAGATAACAATAACCATTTGCTATCTGACTCAGTTTACGGAGATCAGGAATTCAGGAGCAGTTTGGCTGAGTGGTTCTGGATCAGTGTCTCTCATGAGGTTTGCTGTCAAGATGTCAGCCAGGGGGAAGCGGATGTGGATCAAGTGATTGAGCTGCTGCCTACCACATAGGAGGTCCCTGGTTTGGTTCCTGGTGCCTCCTAAAGAAGAGAGTGAGCTGGCGTGATGGGCAGGTGAGGCAAGCTGACACAACAAGAGACACAAGAAGAAAAACATGAGAGACACAAAAAAGCAGGGAGCAGAGGTTCTCAGTGCCTCCTAAAGAAGACGAGCAAGACAGCCAGCTAGCGTGACAGGCAGGCGCGGCAAGCTGACACAACAAGATGGCGCAACGAGAGACATAAGAAGAAAAACACAATGAGAGACACAACAAATCAGGGAATGGAGGTGGCTCAAGCAATTAGGTGCATATCAGAGGTCCCGGGTTTGGTTCCCAGTGCCTCCTAAAGAAACAAGGATGCTTAGTGGCAATGCTCAAATATTTTCATCAATTGTAACAAATGTGCCACACTAATGAAGGATGTTGTTAATGTGGGAAAATGTGGGAGGTGTGGGAAGTGGGGCATATGGGAATCTCCTATATTTTTGTGTAATATTTATGTAATCTAAATACCTTTTTAAAAAAAAATAAAAAATATATTAAAAAAGAAAAAGAAAAAAGAAACAAGGAAGATGAACAGACACAGTAAGTACAAACAATGAGGGGGTGGGGAGAAATAAATAAATAAAATAAATCTTTAAAAAAAAGGAAAAAGATGTCAGCCAGGGCTGCTGTGAGCTGAAAGCTTGGCTGGAGCTGATGGATCCATTTTCAAGATGGATCACTCACACAGCTGGTGGCAGGAAGCCTCACTTCTCTGTCATGTGGTCATCTCCAGAGGTTATTTGAATGACCTCATGACATGGCCACTGGGTGCCTCCCCCTGACACAGGCAAGAAGTTTTCCAAGATCAAAGAGGAGACTGCAATGTCTTTTATGACCTAGCCTTAGAAGTCACACGGTGTCATTTCTATAATACTCACTGTGGGAAAGGATGGGAAAGGATGATGCATAGGCATGAATGCTAAGTGGTGGGCGTCACAGGATTCATTTTGGAGGTTAGCCACCACGTTACCACCACGTTTGGAAGTTAATTACCACAAGTATTGTCCATGTACCAGGCATTATGCTAAGTGTTTAACACTGACTCTTTCTCATGTAAGCCTAACAACAACCTTAAAAGGTTGGTGTTTTTATTATCCCCATTTTATAGATTAGGAAACTGAAGCACAGAGATGTTAGTTAACTTGTCCACTGTCACACACCTGGAAAGTTTTTGGTTTGAACCTCAAACCCTGAAGTCATTATGCTACATGCAAAAGTCCACTACACTCTACTGCCTCTTGGATATCCACCTGTCAGGGATGCTGGAGCAGTGACTCTTGATCCTGGAGACACATAAATATCATCTGGGAAGTGTTTACAGATTACTGATGCCTGAACACAAACTCCAAGCATTCTGATTGAATTGGTCTGGGGTTCAATTCTATTATATAGCCAGGGTTGAGAACCACTGTTATTGAGAAACTGCTGGTACTGGTTGGGGGTCAGATCATGCCTTCCCTGGTTTCTCTTCCAAATAGTACATGTTATCACCAGGGGAAATGGAATATATTTTTATTACCTGAGAAAATAGGGGCTTAATCTAATGCATAGATGAGTTCCTAATTGTTATCTTAGGACCCATGAAGGTAATGTCGGAGCTGTGTCTTGAAAGGCAAGTAGATGTTGAGGAGGCCAAGAAGGAGGTGCATTCTAGCTAGAAGGAAATACTTAGGAGAGACCTAATGACAGAGTAGAATTTCAGGAGTATAATTATCAACACGAGAGTTTTTACGGAAGTCCTCCCTCAGATTCTCTGACAATTGCCAGACTAATTCCCCACCTCCCTCATCCACCCCCCAACCCCTATGCACTGTCCACTGCAGTCAGAGACTCATTTCTTAGTGCAGATACAGAGAAAAAGAGGAAAGGACCTGAAGGAAGGGGGTTGCTGGGACAAGAAGTCCCTGAGGAGGAGGGAGGAAATTAATTAAATTAATTCCCGGTGGTGTCTAAGTCCTCTGCTTCTTGAACATGGCATTGCCCTGAGGTTGAATCATGTAGCCATGCTCTCTATTATTCATTACAGGCATAGGAAGACTTGTTGGGGCTTAGAGGAGGCTTTCCTTTCAAATTACACCACACCTGCTTGCCCAGCTCACCAGTGTAAGCCAATAACTGGAACCCTGGTGGCAGAATGGTTTAACATTCATTCATCTAGCAAATGCTGATTGAGGGTCTTTTATGCACCAGGTACTGATCTAGGCATTAGAGATGAAGCCATAAGCAAAGATAATACCTTTTTTTCATGGAGTGCTCCAGAGAGAAAAGTAGGTAATCTAATAGGACAAGAATTAGGTTGACATCAGAATCCTGAATACTATGCAAGAAAACACTGGAGGAATGTTTTCAAATTGTTGAAAGGAAGGAATTCTAAACCTAGAATTTTATGTCCAGCTAAGCTATCTTCAAATGAGGGGGTGAATTGAAGATATCAACAGGCAAGCTAGGTGTCCCTCAGAAGGTTTCCCACACAAAGACCTGCTTTGAAAACATTCTTGGAGGGAGTTCTCCAGCAAGGAGGAAAATAAACCCAGAGAATGTTCTTACATAGAGGGCATGGAAATATGTTAGTTAGTTCAGTTTATTGTTGTCTAAATAAATGATGAATAAAAAAGAAAAAGCATATTTTAAGCCATAACCCAAACCTAGACGATATCAATAACAGTAAGAAAAAGACCAGCGCTAGTGAAACAAATCTGGCTATATGTCCCTTTGGGAAAGAACAAATATTGATAAGCTTAAGAAATTGAAGGGAGGGTAGTATAGGTATTAATATGTGAAGGGGAAACCCAAAAAACAATAAAAACAGAATGTATAACTCTCCAAAGAGCACGAAAAAAATTGTTCTATCCAATAGAAGGTGGAAAAAGAGAAAAAAAAGAAAGATGAAAGTTTGGTAAAGAGAAAACGTGAAATTTAATGACAGAAATAAGCACAAATATATTGGTGATTAGGTTTTATGTGAGTTCAATTCAGCAATAAAATGATACTCATCAGATTTAAAAAATAATTTAGCATTATATTTTCTACAAGAGACCTGTTAAAGCAAAAGGACATACAAGGTTGAAGAAAACAGACGAGGAAAGATATACCAAGCAAAATGAACCAAAGGAAGTCAGTTCAATAGCTGATGAAATAAATGAAAACACCCCAAAAGACAAAGAGAAGCACGTTACACTCCTAAGAGGGACAGTAGAACAAACATCAGCATCACATGGACATGAGCAATGCCTGCAACAATATAGCTTCAAACAATAAAAATTAACAACTGGCATCATTATGGGGAGAAAGATAAATTAACATTTCTAAATATTAAAACACTATTTTCAGAGACAATCTATCAAACAAGCAAAAAATTAAACACAGATAAAGAAAATTTGAATAATAAGCCTGATCTAATAAAACAAATAGAATTGTACCTTCATCAGAAACTACATATTCTTTTTAAATACAGGTGAAACTCACAAAAATTGACCTGAACTAGACTACAAAGACAGCCTCAATGAAGTCCAAAGAATTGATATTATACAGCTTTTCTCTGACTATAATGTAATAAAATTAGGAATCAATTCAGAAAGTCAGCTTTGAAGTCCCATATAATTGCAAACTACAAAACGTGTCTAAATAACTCTTTAGCTAAAAAGAAAAAAGGGCAATTCTTAAATATTTAGAACTAAATAAAAATGAAAGCACTTTGCATCTATATCTGTCATACTATAATTAGAGGAATTTATAGATAATAAATAAATTAATGAAAAAACAGAAAGGGTAAAAGTGAGCTAAGTGTTTAACTGAAAATTTAGAAACAAAGAAGCAGAGTAAGCCTAAAGAAACAAGGTGTAGAGGGATAATCAATGAAATGAAGAACAAAATGTAGTAGAGAAGATTAATAAAACTGAAAATGATCCTTTTTTTCTCTTTTTTAAAGGAGGTATCAGAGACTGAACCAGGGACCATGGTTCCCAGAAGCAGGTACTCAACGACTGAGCTACCCCTGCTCCCCTCAAAAGCGATTCTTTGAAGACTGGTCATGATAAAGATTGAAAGAGTGAAACACCAAGGAAACTCAAAGTACTACAACACAGAATGAAAAAGAAATAGCATCTACAGACAACATAGAGATTTAAAAATGAACAAAACGTACTAAAAACTATAACCCCTAAAATTTAAAATCTAGATGAAATGATAACTTGCTAGCAGAATATAAAATTCCAATTTTGTCATGAAAAGAAATAGAAAACTTGTATGAAATGAAAGAAAGTGAATTGGTAATCAAGATGTCCTCCTCCACCCCCAAATTTCCAGGACCTGATAATTTCATAGGTAAGTTTTACCAGATTCTCAAGGAATAGAATCCCTATCTTATATAAATTGTTCCAGAAAATTGAAACAGAAAGTTATCCAAATCATTTTATGAAGCTGGTACAAATGTGATTCTAAAATCATATGGGTTTCCTATTTTTAAAACTATCATTATTATTTCATTTTCTTATTAATTGTATTTGGCTATTTTATTAGCTTCATTTTTAAAGACATTTTGGATCACAGAAGGGTTATAACTTTGGTAGGGGAGGACCATTTGTGTGGGGTGTCAGTGAAGGGGGGATACATGGGAGAAGGTTCACACGGGCATACGTATTAGACATATAAATGTGTTCAAATGTTCATGGGGCATTTTCATGGTGGGTGGAGATTCACACAATAACTGAAAGAATATTGAATTCTCATCCTGGGGAGCTCTGCCAAATTCTCTGATGAAACAACAAGAATCCCCCAAGTGCAGAGGCAATAGCTAGTGAAGGAGGATGGTTCATTGACAGGCCCTTGGTATTGATGATCATGCTTATGAACCTTTACTCATGAAATTGAAACTTAGCATAGTATTACAGGGTGCCTAAGCGTTACCTCCTGAGAGCCTCCTTGTTGCTCAAATGTGACCTCTCTCTAAGCCAAACTCAGCATATAAATGCAATAACTTCCCCCCGGTGTGGGACATGACTCCTGGGGATGAGCCTCCTTGGCACCGAGGGATTACTACCAAGTACCCACTAGCAATGCAACTGGAAAAAGACCCTGACCAAAAGGGGGAAAACGTACAGACAAATGAGTTTATATGGCTAAGAGACTTCAAAGTGAGTCGGGAGGTCATTCCAGAAGTTACGCTTATGCACGTCTCAGCAGGATCTCATTGACTGCCAAATTAGACACTACACCAAATAGCAGGGCTCCTGAGGGCTCTGGAGACACCCAGGCACTATGGTCAGGGTAGATAGCTCATGAGTTTGGTGTCTTGCCAGTGGGCCCTACTTTGGGGTTTGTGCTCCCCAGTGTGACAAAATTGGACTCAGTTGTGGTTTCCCTACACGTGGCTCTTCTGTTCCTTCTATTTGAACCTATGGTTTGTGCTGGAGATGGTAGGTATATATCCAAGAAACTTGAATCTTTGGACTGTCCATGTGTCAGCTGGGCCCTGAGCCTCAATGGAGTTGCAACAACTATTCTCCAGTTCATTGGACTCACCCAGGACAACTAACAAGGAGGTGATGATGGACAACCACCATACCAAGGAACCGAGAGAGCCTACAGCTGCAAGCAAGGAGTCCCATCCATCAGTCATATGGGTCTTAAGCCCCCTCTCAATTAGAGGTGGAGTGGCCATCACCATCCCAGAATCCTTAGGATTGGGGAATAAACTATGGGACTAGAGTGGACTTACTGGTATTCTATTATAGACTTATTGTGATTCTAACATTGGAAGAACTTATATCATTGATGTGGAGGCAGTGGCCACTGGAGGTTTTGATGTCAGGGAGAGGGAAAACAGGTGTAATACGGGGGCATTTTCAGGACTATTATATATCTTGTCATAACCTACAGAATTGTGTGGGAGAGAGTGTAAACTACAATGTAAACTATAATCCATGCTTAATAGCAATGCTCCAAAATGTGTTCATCAATTGCAATGAATGTACCACACTAATGAAGGATGTTGTTAATGGGGTCAAATGTGGGCAGTGTGGGGAGCAGGGCATATGGGAATCCCCTATATTTTTTATGTAACATTTATGTAATCTAAATATTTTTTTTAAATAAAAAAGTATAAAAAAATAAATAAAATCATATAGGACAGTGAAAGAAAATAAAAGTATAGGCTTATTTTACTTATAAACAAAGATGAAGAAATTCTAAATAAAACATCGATAAAACAAATATAAAAGAGGGCAAAGGCAAGGTCGATCAAAATTATATAGGACAGTTTAACATCAGGTAATTAATCAATATGAAGGGAAAACACAGAACTATATCTATAGATTCAGGAAAATCATTTGGCAAAGTTCAATAGTTATTTATGACTTTATCAGAAGATTAGAAATAGAATACCCTTTTTAAAAAAAGATTTATTTGTTTATTTGTTTATTATAGGTAAATAATACAACTGATAAAATAAGTAATGAGAAAAAACGAACTAAGATATGTCACTGTATTAGTTAGCCAAAGGGGTGCTGATGCAAAGTACCAGAAATCTGTTGGCTTTTATAAAGGGTATTTATTTTGGGGTAAAAGCTTACAGTTACAAGTCGCTAAAGAGTCCACCTCAAGGTTGCTTTCTCACCAAAGTGAGTTGCCACATGCTGAAGCAAGGTGGCAGGTGATCTCTGCCGGGTCTCTCGGGCCTTCTCAGCTGCTCTGTTCTCTTCAGCTGCAAAGTATCAGGCAAATGGCTCATCTCTCTTCCCGGGGCTTTAGCTGTTTGAGACTTCTCCTTTCTGTCAGATGGCAGGACAGAAATGAGCAACTTCTCTCCTCTTCCAGGTATCTTCTTGAGTGAGTGTCTTTTTCTTTTTGGGATTCACAAATAATCTCAAACTGCCACAATCACAATATCAACAGAAAATACATGTCTCAGAATTAACCTAACAAAAATGCACAAAATGTTTATGAAGGAAAATGTTAAGCTTTTAAAAGGACATTTAGGTACAGCCGCTGTAGAAAACTGGCGAAAAAAAAAGAAAAAAAAAGAAAACTGTTTGGCGGTTCCTAAGGAAGTTAAATATAGATCTGCCCCATGACCTGGCAATACCACTACTAGGTCTATACCCAGAAGAACTGAGAGCAGTGACATGAACAGACATCTGTACACCGATATTCAAAGCAGCATTATTCACAATTGCCAAAAAATGGAAAGAACCCAGGTGTCCATCAACAGATGAATGGATAAACAAACTGTGGTCTATTCACACGATGGAATATTATGCAGCTGTAAGAAGAAATGAAGTCGTAAAGCATATGACAACATGGATGAACCTGGAGGACATTATGTTGAGCGAAGCAAGCCAGACACAAAAGGACAAATATTATATGACAACTATTATGAACTAAATATAATGAACAAACTCACGGACTTAATAGCTAGATTATAGGTCATCAGAAGATAGAATGAGGATAGAGAATGGAAAGTTGAGGCTGAATCTGTGCAGAATTAGTATAAAATTTGTAATTGTTTGGAAATGGATAGAAATGTCGAAAGCACATTATAGTGTTTGTAATTAGCAGCTTTAATATTTGGGTATGATAGTGGTTGAAAGGGAAAGTTTAAGGTCATGTTTATCATTAGAAGAAAAGCTAAAAATGAAACATGGGTCTGTATAGCATAGTGAATTCTCTTGTGGAAAATGAGTGTGATTAATATTGCATATATAAGAATATTTTTCTCTGAAATGGAACAAATGTACATTAAGGTTACAAATGTTAATAATAGGGTGATATTTGGGTAAAAATATAACCAAAGCAAACTATGGACGGTAGGATATAGTAATATATTAATACTTTTCCATCAATGGTAAAAAAAAAAAAAGTAAGTGTGTTAAGTAAAAGGAACTAGATGCAAAGTACTGCATATTGTTCAACTTCATCTCTACAAAATGAAAAATACAAATAAATTTATAGAGACAGAAATAGATGCACAGTTATGTATGGCAGGGCAAGGATAGAGGGATTGAGAGGTGACCATGAAGGGGTAGGGACCTTTATTTTTGGAGAAATGAAAATGCTCTAATATTGATTATAGTGATTAATGCACAACTCTGTGATTATACAAAATGCCATTGTTTGTACACTTTAGATGGACTGTATGGTTTATGAATACATTTTAATAAAATTGATAAAATATAATTTTAAAAAAGGACTTTTTTAAAAAGACCAGTAGGGAATGGATGTGGCTCAAGCAGTTGAGTGCCTGCCTCCCACATGGGAGGTCCCGGGTTCAGTTCCTGATGCCTCCTAAAAAAACAAACAGACAATGAGCAAAAAATACTAAAAAAAACATTGAATTGTACACTTAGAATGTGTGAATTATAAGGTTTGTGAACTATATGTCAATAAAATAATTTTTTTAAAAAGACTGGTATGATGAGAGAGATACCATTTTTAAAAACAGTTTTATTGTGGTATAAATCACATACAAACTGCACATTTTTAAAGTGTACAGTTTGATACGTTTTGACATATGTATTCACCCATAAAACGATTGCCACAAAAAGAGTGAAAATATCCACCCCCCAAAAGTTTCCTCATGATTCTTTGCAATCCTTCTTTCTCACCCTTCCCTGTACCCTCGTCCCCATCCTCAGAAAACCACTGGTCTTCTTTTTGTCATTATAGATCAACTTGTACTTCTAGAATTTTATATAGCTAGAATCATACAGTATATACTCTTTGACTGCTTTAACTCAGCATAATTATTTTGAGATTCATCCATGGTGTATTGTGTATCAATAGTTTATTCCTTTTTATTGCTGTGGTATTCCACTGCATAGCTATACTGTACTTTGTTTATCCATTCACTGTTGATGGACATTTGGGTTGTCTGCAGTTGGGCTATTACAAATAAAGCTGCTATGAACACTCATATACAAGATTTTGTAAGGTCATATACTTTATTTCTCTCGGGTAAATACCTAGGAGTGGCATGGCTGAGTCATATAGAAGGTGTATGTTTAACTGTTTAAGAAACCTCCAAAAAGAGAGAAAAAAAGAAAAGAAACTGCCAAATTATTTTCAAGAGTAGTTATACCATTTTACATTCCCACCAGCAAAGCTGAGAGTTCTGTTTACTCTAATGCCTCATCAACACTTGATATGATCAGTCTTTCTAATTTTAGCCATTCTAGTAGATATGTCTTGGTATCTTGTGGTTCTAATTTGCATTTCCCTAATGACTAATGATGTTAGCATCTTTTTACATGCTTATTGACCAACCACATATCTTCTTTGGTGAAGTGTCCAAATCTTTTGCCCATTAAAAAAATTTGATTGTTTCTTTTCTTTTATTGAGTTTTAAGAGTTCTGGGCATATTCTGGATACAAATCCTTTATCAAATATATTATTTGCAAATATTTTCTCTTAGTTTCTGGCCTGTCCTTTTATTCTCTTAACAAGGTCTTTCAAAGAGCATAAGTTCTTGATTTTTCTGAAGTCCAATTTATCAATTTTTTTCTTTTACGGATCATGCTTTTGATGTTGTAAATAAGAAATCTTTGTCTAATGCAAAGTCACAAATATTTTCTTCCATGTTTTCTTCTAGAGATTTTTTGTTTTAGGTTTTACATTTATGTCTATGAAACATTTTGAATTATTTTTGTATGTGCTATGAACTGTGCATCAAAGTTCATTTTTCCACACATGGATATTCAATTGTTCTAGCACCATTTGTTGAAAAGAATCCTTTCTCCACTGAGTTGCCTTTGCACTTTTGTCAAAAATCAATTGTTCATATATGTGTGAGTCTATTTCTGGACTTCGTTTAATTCTATTCGTCTATTTTGCTCATATCATTGTTCTCAGCTTTCACCTTAAAATACTACAGGAGAGCAGATGTAGCTCAAGTGGTTGAGTGCCTGCTTCCCATGTACAAGGTCCTGGGTTTGACAAAAACAAACAAATAAGCAAACAAATGAAAAAAACAATTCAGGGGAGCTGGTGTGGCTCAGTTTCAGCTTCCCACATACAAGGTCCTGGGTTCAATCCCCAGCCCCAGTACCCCCCCCCCCAAAAAAAAGAAAGAAAAAATATATATCACAAAAAGGAGATCAAATTATACCCAAAGTAATCAGAAGAAGGGAAATAATAAAGATCAGAGTGTAAATCAATAAGCTAGAAGACAGAAAAACAATGGAGAAAAAGCAATGAAACCAAAAGCTGGTTCTTTGAGTAGATCAATAAGATTGAAAACTTCTAGCCATTTTGATGAGGATAACAGGGGAAGACACAAATTAGCAATTTCAGGAATGAGAGAGGTGACATTCCCACAGATTCTACAGGTGTTAAAAGGATGAAAAGATTATTCTATAAATTTGACAACTTAGATGAAATAGAAAAATTTCTTGAAAGACAAAAATTATCAAACCTCACTCAAGAAGATAAAGATTTTAAAAAAGAGCAAAAAGAAAAAAGAAAAGAAAAGAAAAAGAAATAGATACCCTGAATAGCCTTATAGCTATTTTAAAAAATTGAATCTGAAATTAAAATCCTTCTATAGAGAAAGCTCCAGGTCCAGGTGGCTTCAGTGGTGAATTCCACCACATTTAAGGAAGAAATCATACCAAAGTCTACCAAACTCTTTCAGAAAATTGAAGAGGAGGAAATACTCCCCAACATATTCTGTGAGCCCTAATACCAAAACCAGGCAAAGATATTGCAAGGAAAAAAAATAAACCTGCAGGCCAATTTTCCCCATGGCAAGTATCCCTCTTAACAAATTTTTAGCAACATGTTCATGGGTAAGAAGATATAACAATTTTAAGATGTCAGTTCTCTCCCAAATGAATCTACAAATTTTTGCATTTATTTTCAAAATTCCAGCAGGCATTTTTAAAGTAAAATTTTTGTTGAAGTGTGACATTCATACAGAAAGTACAGGAATGATAAGTGTGCAACAAAATGAATTTTTGCAAGTGAACAACACTTGTTCATATAACCACGACCCAGATCTAAAACTAAAACATTGCTGTGACCTCAGGAGCCTCCCTAGTACCACCACCTGGTAACCGGAAAATAGCTTGTTCTCTTTTGAACTTTATATAAATGGAGCAGGGATGGGGTATAAAAGGAAAGAATATAACTAAATAAAATGAGTGGTGCCTTGGCGAGAATAATGTGCCATGAATTGAGGGGTATAATAAACTCAACTCTCCACCCCTGGGGTCTCCAAAAGTCTACAAAACAAAGTAACAAAAAGCATAAAGACTTTGGGTGAACCTGGCTTACCATGAAGACATGTCTGAATTCCAGGCAGACACAATTTAGGGTCAAACTGCTTCCATCTCCTCACCTCTACCAGCTCCAAATAGAACCACCAAGTCCCTTTGGGGACTAGTAATACCCTAGACTGGATGTTAGAGACTTTCACTTCTATTTGGATTCTTCTCTTCAGTTTTCTCATCTGCTAAATGGGTATACTTGTCTTATCTAACTCACAAAAATTTGAGAAGGAAAATCAAAATAGGGTAAGCTATGTGAAAACAACTTATAAATTGTAATTTATTATCAAAATATAAGCTATAGCAATTATTTCAAAAGAAAATTTTCTAAGAGATTCCAGCCTGTATTAAAAAAAATCTCTAAATTATTTTATTATTTTTTAAAATGTGAAATATTTAATAATATGTAAGAAGTATTTTTGATTTGTGGGAAAAGATGAGCACCAAAGTGTACTCTTAAGTGCCATTTTGTTTGTCTATATTACTTATTTATTTATGTGTTAAACTTCAGATTATGTGTAATAAACTGTCTGTGGTGCAATGCTATTGATTTCCCTGCATTAGAAGCAGAATTAAAAGTGCATTACTCTGGGGTTGGTCACCGTGGGCAAAGCTTAAAAAGTTTTGAGGGAGAATAAGTGAAGACCATTAAGGCTTTCTAGGCCCCTTTTCCTGTTGCTCCCTCTTACCCCAGGGAATTTTTATTGCAATTTGGTCGCATGTACATCCTTGTCTTAATGTTTTTCTAATGGTACCTAATGGCAGGTACCATTAAAAAATACACTGATAAAGCTACATCACTTACTTTATAAACAGCTGCATTCTCCAACCTTGCCTCGGGCATGTTCTAGAAAAGAGTAATGCTTTTGAGTGTATGCCATGTAAAATTACAAAATTCCTTGATGAGTCTTTTTTGGTTCATTTGCTCCTTCCTTCCTTCCTTCAACTAGAATTTATTGAGTATTTACATAGTTCTAGGCATTTAGCCAGTTGTAGTGTTTATCACCAAATTACACTTGTCTCTACAATCAATACCTGGAAGTGAAGAGTGAAATTGTCCTTGGAGAATATTAGGATATCGGGAGAAGTAAGCCCTGGTTTAGAATCTTACCTCCATTCTCTCCTACCTGGGTGACCTTATCCAAGTTATTTTTCAGAATTTATTGACCTATTCTGTGTGGCTTAGTATACGGTAAATTTTTATAACTGTAATATGTCTGTTAGAGGAGAGTGATATTTGCTGTGTGTAGGGTACAATGTTTGGCTTACAGACATATTAAATCAATGCAATAAATTATTTATTAGACCTTTCTATA
>JAQZBX010065482.1:0-16296 GCA_029593785.1 Cabassous unicinctus | reverse complement strand
AAAAAAAAAAAAAAAAAAAAGGCAAGTAAACAAGAGCCAGGCCAACTTTAGATGGATGGCAGTAATCTGTCCTGTGGGTCACTTAGAGCTCCACCTCCTGGGGTTCCTATTGTGCTCTTGAAGCAAAAGTACAAGAGTTCAGCATGAACTGGGCTAAAAAGACCTATTGTACCTGTCTATATTGATCACAGCGATTGTGCTCCTTGGAAACTTGCTTTAGACAAAAGTTTTTGCTTCCACTGGTTGCTGAATTATTTCATTCTTTCTTTTCCTTTTTGCATTTCATTTTCAATTTTGCTGTGTGTATAACTCCTTGAAAGTTCCAGAGACTTTCCGTTGGTGATTATGCTAAAGGCCGAAAATATTTAAGGCTGATTAAGGGAAATTGATTCATACTTTTATTTTCCTCTTTCTTTCTTAAAATAAAATTAAATTTCAAGGTTCCCTTTGATCATCATTATATGTTATGGGTTAATCTTTTTCTGATGTGAACATTTCTTTCATAGATAGTATATCTTCACTTGAGCAGGCTTTACTTTTCCAAATCAACATTCTGTAAAAGTAACATGTTTTTAATCAGATGCAATATTAAAGACAGGACGAACATTATTTTTTTTTTAAGATTTTTCAAATGATAGAACAAATGTTTCATGTGGGTTGAAATTACATTTTAAATAAAATGGATTCCAGAACTGGTGAACAATGTTGTACATTTGGAAGTTAATGTTAAGGTCTACACCAGTGAAATGCAGAACTGAAGCAACTGTAAACATACACATTCACTCACACACAAAGCTGACAAGTGAAAGGCATATATATACCTTCAGGTTATTTCTACATGAGAGAAAACACAATAACTGAGGGAATAAATCAGAGAATATTGTCATAGGGGTCATATTATTTGAATAATTTTTATATTGTAGGAATTAATTCTGTTTTGTAAGGGAAGGACTGAAATCTTTGCTATATATGACTGATTAGGTGGTTTTGGAAAAAAAAAAGTCTTACATGATATGGTGTTTAAGCTAATGTGTCAACTTGGCCAGGTAATGGTGTCCAGTTGTTTGGTCAAACAAGCTAACTGTAATACAAGGACATTTTATGGACTTTAATCATCCATAAGTTGATTGCATCTATGGCTGATTACAGCTACAATAAACTAAGGAGATTGCCATCAGCAATGAGTGATGTCTCATCCAATCAGTTGAAGGCCTTAAAAGGAGAAGTGATTTCAGCATTCAAGGAGAGAATTCCCATCTTTACTTCAGACAGACAGCGTCTCCTGGGGAACTCATTGAGGACCTTGATCAGAGTCCCTGGCTTGAAGCCTACCATATGGAATTTGGATTTGTGCATCTCCATGGTCATGTACTATTTACAGATATTTCCTGTCAGTTCTGTTTCCCTAGAGAACCCTGACTAATACACATGGTCTGTCAATTATTGATTTCTGGTTTTATCTCAATCTCTTGAGCATTGTGCAGACAAACATGACATTGAAATAGCCTCTGAAGGTTTGACATGCAATAATGCTGTTTATTTTCATGAAGATTTCTTAGTATATCAAATTACTGAATTATTGATACATTTCAGCTGAATGTGTAGAAGAATGCTGAATAATGTCTATGAATTTTTAACCTATTATTCTAAAAACAATGCTATGGGAGTTATCGCATTAAAATTAGAATCCTGATTTTGGTTTCTTATACTCTTTAAGAAGTATTTGAAGTCTTTCTAACATTCTGAAGTGGAGACCACTTATATTTTCCATGGTTGGTGCTCTATGTAGCTTTCTCTCACTATTATTTTACATTTTTGCTTTTATTTTGTATACTTTCCTAAGATCCCATTTCTCTCTTATTTGATCAATACACACAGCTTCTTTTTTTATTAGAAAAGTTGTGGGTTTACAGAACAATCATGTATAACTTACAGGATTTCCATATGCTACCTGTATTAGTCAGGCAAAGGGGTGCTAATGCAAAATACCAGAGATTGGTTGGTTTTTATAAAGGGTATTTATTTGGGGTAGAATTCCACAGTTACCAGGCCATAAAGCATAAGTTTCTTCTCTCACCAAAGTCTATTGCCACTTGTTGGAGCAAGACAGCTGCCAGTGTTTGCCAGGGTTCAGGCTTCTTGGGTTCCTCTCTTCCTGGGCTGCGTTTCTCTCTGGGCTCAGTGCCTCTGTTTCCTCCACAAGGTCAGCTGTAGACTACGAGGCTCTCTAGGCTTTGCTTTTCTCCACAAGGCCAGCTGTGAACTCTCAGGCGAATGCCTCGTCTCTATCCTGGGGCCTTCTCTCCAACATCAAAACTCCAACATCAAAACTGCAACTCAAAAACTGCTCCCTCTGTCCTTTGCCTTGCCTTTTATATTTGATCCCCCACCCACCAAGGGGTGGGGCTCAACACCCTACTGATGTGGCCCAGTCAATGCCCTAATCATAACTTAATCATGCCCAGATTAGCAGACCAGTATACAAGCATAATCCAATATATATTTTTGGAATTCATAATTGCATCAAACTGCCAAACGGCTACACTATCTTATCATTAACACTTTGCTTTGGTCTGGAACATTTTTTAAAATTGATGAAAGCACATTTTTATAATTGTGCTATTAATTATAGTCCATGATTTAACATAGGATTCACTTTTTGTGTAGTGTAAGTCCATAGATTTTTAATTTTTTTTATTTCAGTCCTTTTAATTATGTTCACAATGTTGTGCTTCCATCATCACCATCCATTACCAAACATTTCCATCATTCCAAAAAAGAAAGCCTTAACTTCCCATTCCCTATCCCCACCCCATCCACTGGTAACCTTTATGTAAAATTCTGACTCTATGAGTTTGCAAAAGGACACATATTGTATGATCTCACTGATTTGAAATAATTAGAATGATACATATATTTTTAATGTTACATTCTTAGTTTTTTAGAAATTTCAAATATGTATAAGGAAATGCTATGCATATGAAAATTTCTTCTATTTCTAAAAATGTAAGTTACGGATAGTTCTAATATCATATAATGTTTACATGGTAAATAAGTTTTGGATTTTTAAGGGAAACATTTAAAATATATCAAATGTTCCAATTTTATATTTTTTGAATCCCCTTTTATTACTGGGAAGACTAGTGCGAATGTTACTACTGTGAAGCCTAGAGTGAGGTAACTTAAATACATTCATTTCTTCAATAAATATTTCTGTTGATTATGCCCCAGACACTGGGGATTAGCTAAGAACTAAAATCCTTGACCTCAAGGAGCTTATATTATAGCAAATACGAAAAGAAAAAGTTGGAGTATCACATGATGCTTAACATCATTCTCTGCTCTAATACTTATTACATGTGAGATCATATGTAATTAAAATAGTTTTCTGCTCTGAACACCCTTTTCTTTATCTGTAAACTCTGGATAATAACTTAACAAACGTATAGAGTTTTTGTGATAATACATATAACACTGTCATTAAAATATTTAGAAAATGGACCAAGATGGCAGGGTATGATGCTTCAGGGCTCTGTCCTCCCACAGAAGCTTTGAACATCCAGCAAGAACTGGCAGAAATATCTTTCTCAAAGCTCCAGAAAACAGTTAAATGACTGCAGAATCAAGGTGATTGCTGAATCAAGGAATAGCCTACTTGGAAGCAGTAGTATCTCATGACACTCTGTCTGGCTCCTCCTTCATGCCTCACCAGCTTGGCATGGAGCTGGACTATGGTTCCCATGTGGATCCTTGGTACTCAGTTCTGGAGGAAGTAGAGTAACCATTGTGCACATACTGGAAACATATATGTCTGACCCAGTCTGTCTGCTGGTGGTTTGAGGGATTTGCAATCCCAGAATTGGCCCTGTGTATAAAAGGCAGCTCACTGAGCTGTCTTACAGAACACTGTGGGAGAGCAGTCAAGCCATGTTGCCTGGGGCGAGAGACCGTTGCTTATAGGACATACAGTACATTGCAGGGACTGTGAGGAAATTGTTTCCTAGGGAACAGGGGACATTCAGAACTATGTAAGTGGGGGAATTCCTAGGGCCACTTGTGCATGCCCAGGACAAGACGTGTGGAAAGGAAAAAAGAGGCCCCTATGCTTTGGCCTAGAGCTATTCTCTAAGTTCATTGCATGGATAAGCTCTGGAAAAGAGCACCTGCACAGGTCAGTCTGCAAAATCTGGGGAAGGAACTTCTTTGTCCTTTTTTTTTGTTGTTGTTAGTTCCTGACATTCAAGGAAAGCTGTCATAGCACTATCTGGACACAACTCTAAGGAACAGACACCTCAGAGTCTAAATTCCAATGATAACACATTAAAATATCACAGTGTCTGGATTTCAAATAATGGTCAGAAAACAAAAAGACAGGAAGTGATGGTCCAGGCAAAGGATAAAATTAATGTATTATAAACTAGCAATGAGGAGAACCAGACCTGGGACATACCAAACACAGGCTTTTAAAAATGGACCTAAATATACTCAGAGAGCCAAAGGAAAACATGGACATAAAACTAAAGCAAATCAGGAAAGTGATAGATGAACACAAAGAGAATGTCAAGAGAGAGATGGAATCTATGAAAAGGAACTAAACAGAGCTGAAGACCACAGTAGCAGAAATAAAACTTCCATGGAAGGGTTCAGTAGCATATTAGAGGTGGTAGGAGAAAGGGTCAAAGAACTTGAATGTAAGAAAATCAAAACCATCCAGTCGGAGAAGAATAAGGAAAAAAGGATGAATAAAAGTGAATACAGCTTCAGAAACCTGTAGGGCACTGTATTAGTCAGGGTTCTCTAGGGAACCAGAATCAACAGTAGATACCCTGTAAATAGTATGAGAGTTTATAAGAGTCTCTGATGTGGCTGTGGCGATGCACAAGTCCAGGTTCCACAGGCAGGCTGCAAACCAGGGCCATTGATGAAAGACCAATGAAGGTCCTTGATGAGTTTCTGGGAGACGTTGGCTGTCCAAAGATGAGCTGGGAAATTCTCTCTGAATGCTGAAATCACTTCCCCTTTTAAGGCATTTAACTGATTGGATAAAGCATCACCCATTGCTGATGGCAATCTCCCTGGTTGATGTAGATGCAATCAGCCATCTATGCAGTAAACTCACTGAGGGTTAAAGCCCATAAACGTCCTTGTATTACAATTAGCCCAGTGCTTGCTTGACCAAACACCTGGGGACAATTATCTGGCTGAGTTGATACATTAGCCTAACCATCACAAGCACCATCAACACAACCAATATATGCATTATGGGAGTCCCAGAGGAGAGGAAAGAAAGGGACACTGAAGTAAGTTTAATAAGTTTCTCATCAGAAACCATGGAGACCAGAAGGCAGTAAGATGACTTATTTAAAGTACAGAAAGCAAAATATTTCCAAGCAAGAATTCTATATCCACCAAAGCTATCTTACATAAATGAGGGAGAAATTAAGATATTACCACATAAACAAAAGCTGGAGTTTGTCACCACTAGATTGGCCCTGCAAGAGATCCTAAGGAGAATTCTGCAGGTTGAAAGGAAAGGGCAATCAACAATAGACCAAAGCCTCATCAAGAAATAAACATAGGGGAGTGATGTAGCTCAAATGGTTGAGTACCTGCTTCCCATGTGTGAGGTCCTGGGTTCGATCCCTAGTACCTCCTAAAAACAAAACAAACAATTGAAAAAGCCAACTTTCATTGGGGAGCTGATGTAGTTCAGTGGTTGAGCACCTGCTTCCCATGTACGAAGTCCTGGGTTCAATACACAGTACCTCTTAAAAAAAAAAGAAATACACATAAGGGGGAAATGGAACTATGGACTAAAGTAGATTTATTATTATTCTAGCAATGGAAGATTGTATCATTGATATAAAGGCAGTGGCCAACAGAGGTTCTGAATGGAGAAAGAAGGAAGAATAGGTGTAACATGGAGACTTTTGGGGGACATTGGAATTGTCCTGCATGACATTGCAATGACAGATACAGGCCATTATACTTTTTGTCAAAACCTATAAAATTGTGTAGTGCAAAGTGTGAAATAAACTATAGACCATGGTTAGTAGCAATGCTTCAATATGTATTCATCAATTGTAACAAATGTATCACACTAATGAAAGATGTTGTTAGTGGAGGAAAGTGTATGTATGTGGGGAGAGGGGTATAGGGAATCCCATATATACATATACATATATATATTTTTAGGAGGTACCAGGGATTGAACCCAGGACCTTTTATATGGGAAGCAGGTGCTCATCCACTGAGCTACATCTGCTCTACAATGAAAGTTGTTTTTATTTTGTTTAGTTGTCTGTTCTGCTTTTAGAAGGTACCAGGGATTGAACATACGAAACAGGTACTCAACCACTTGAACTACATCTGCTCCCCACCCCCCATATTTTTGATGTAACATTTATGTAAATAAATTAAAATTGAAATAAAAAATAAAGCTTCTATAAAAATAAAAATATAAAAAATAAAATTAAATAAAAAAGAGAGAAAGATCTCCAGTGATGGTAACAACATGGGCAATTATAAATACCAGTGATATTGTATTTTTGGATTGTAATTTCTCTGTTTACTTCCTATAGGAAATAAAAAGTGAATGTGTAAAAATGTAATGATAAATCAGTGTTTCTGGACTGTAATTTGTTACAAAAACTACATAAAGATGTGGTTATGGAGGATTATAGAAGCATCGTTTGTCTACATTATTGAAGTTAACTTGGTATCAAAGCAAACAATATAGTTATACAATTAGGATGTTAAATTTAAGCCCCATGGTATCTACAAAGAAAATACAGAGAATATGCAAGTTCACAGAGACAGAAATTATAAAGAACAGGTTGCCAGGGGAAGGGGTCAGAAAAACAGGGAGTTAATACATAATGGGTATAGGGTTTCTGTTTGAGGAGATGGAAAAACTTTAATGGAAAGTGGTGAGGGTACCACAATATTGTGAATGTGTTTAAACTATTGAATGATATGCTTGGTTGTGGCTGAGATGGGAGTTTATATTGTTTATATGTTTCCACAAATTTAAAAAAAGAAAACTAAACAAACAATGATAATGAAATGCAATATATGATCCTGGATGGGATCTAGCAAGGGAGGAGAAAAGGCTCAAAGGGATATTTTTTGGATTTATGAGAAAAAATTAGAATATAAACTTGTAAGCTTTATATCAGTGCTAATTTTATTAAACTTGATAACTGAACTTAAGGTAGTTACATAAGTGAATATCCTTGTTCTTAGAGAATGTACATGGCAGTATTAAGTGTTCAAGGAGCATGAAGTACAACTTACACTCAAGTGTTCAGAAAACGGATAGATAGATAGATAGATAGATGGAACAGCAAATATGGCAAAATGCTAAAATTGGTTTATCTGGTATCTTGGAAGAAAGATAGGGATATGTTTCAATGATATGAATTGAGTTTGTATTATTTTTGTAAATATCATGTAATTTGAAAATATTTGAAAATAAAATGTTTTTAAAAATCTAGAAAATAATTAGAAAATCATATAACATGGCAATTATTAATGAAATAGCTATTTTCCCTGCTATTGCTCATATATTGCCTAATGGCTTAATTAAAAAACATTTCAGCATCAGAAGCAAAATAATTTCCCATTCTTTTTCCTCCCACTTTTCTACATTATACAATGTACAAGTATTGGTAATGTTTTCAGTGGAAAAAATTAAGTTCCTAGGAAGCTCTACTGTGTCTTAAAAATACATTAAATGTAACAATGAACTGGTTCACTTCTTAGAGCACATTTTTTTCCTGGGCATTATAGAGAATACTTTTTATTCATATATATCCTATATGAATTATTAGTTGTGTATTGTTAAAAATTAATAAGTAATTTATTTAAAAAACATTAATGCAAAGAATGACAATATGAATGAAAATTTGAATTTCCCCAAATATATATATATATATACAAAACACAGCTTTTGCTCCATTAAAATTAATATTCAAATCATTGTAGCATGATTGACTACCTTTAAAAATATTGGCTATGTTCAAATAACATGGTTTAGTGAGCTGTTTTTAATTTTCAATAATGTACATGCCAATAGAATGTATACATTTTACAATGCTTTTTAAAGACACTGGTCTACTATGAGAAATAAATTTTTTAAAACTCTTATTTTGAAAAAAAATATTATTATAAGATCTAATAAATAGTTAATTGTGAATGATGATTAATTTATAACCCCTAATTTTTATGACAGAAGCAAAATTATACTGATTTTTTTAGTGTGCTACTGATTTTCCATTTGGCAACCTCATTCTCCCATCCTCAGAACCTTTTTTCTGACCCTGTCTACCTTATTATGGACCAAAACTCTGGGCTCAATCTACATGGCTCCCTTGCTCTCTGGATTTCAATTGGGTTTGGAGGGTGGGAAATGCTGGCAGGAGACTAGTGAACAGAAGAAGAGAGAAATGAGGGCATTTCTAGCCCCATTCCCTCCCTTCCTATCATATTTCTTGGAGATACTAAATCCTTTTAGGACGAAAGCTCAGGTTCCAACCTCAGCTTCCCTAACATAATTTCCTACCCCCACCTCTTCAGATCCAGGCGTGGTAATGGCTTCCACTTTTGGTTAATTCCCAGTTGTCTCAACATCTCTCTCATGGTTTCTTTAACTCTGCCTACATTTCTATAAATATTTCCTTCATTAAATTATCTTCAACTAGTCTTTTTGAGTAGAAGTCTTTTTCTTCTTGGATTTTTTATTTTATAAGCATTGTGCAGTGAAGTTTATTGTTTATCTTGGAAAATAATAAAGCATTTAGAATAAGTGCAGGATTTCTAGAGCTAAACTGCCTGGTTTGAATCCCAGTCCTGCTATGACCTTTCTGTGCCTCAATTTCTTTACCATTAAAATGAGGTTAAAAACTTTGTACCGGTCTCACAGGGTTGCTTTGCAATGATTAAATGCATCATCTTACATCAGTCACTTCAATCAGTGCTTGTTAAATGAGCTAAAAACAATTTATGCGTACTTGATATGTTATAAAATGTTTTCTGAGATGAGGAAGTAATAGTACTGAAATGTAAGTGTACATTGCTTTTTCTACAAGATAGTTCAAACAATAATCAGTTCATTAAATGACAGCCTTTCCAATTTTTTAATGCCTTCTAAAAACATTTTTCTGTCTATGATGATTTTTCTTTCACACAGAATGATAGAGTGGTCTTTTCTGAATCCTCTAATTTATACTTTTTCAAATATGCTAGTGTTTTTTTCATAACATTTTGACCTTTAACCAGTCATTTGCTCTGGTTTGATTTCCCCATAGCTGATGAATTTCTGCTTTCTTCTCAAGGGTATTTAGCCCTTTTGCATTCAACTACTTAAGCAGGGAAGCAGGTAGAATTTCTTAGAAGCCATATCTGCCATGTTTTCTTAAACCCCAACTTTCAGATACTAGAGTACTGTATTTAGTCCTAACCATATCATGAGCAGAAGCAGCATAGACTAAGGAAGCCAAAATTACCATAAAAATCTTATTACAGCTGTACCTTTTTCTAGAAGCCCAAGTGCAATATCACTGCCAAGTTTTAAACAGACTTATTGAAGAGGCAACATGTCTCTTTCACTTTATCAGCCAATAATGTACATTCACCTTAGAAGGAAACTGGACTTGCAAATATATATTGTTTTTCATAAGCATAGATGGCAATTGTGTATGTGTGTTTAAGGGTATTTGCATTAATCAATGCGAGTTTAATGTAGTATTGATATTCTTGGGAAATATTGATGAAGAATTTTTAAACCCCCACCCCCATTTCTATATATATAATGATAATGAAGAAGAAAAGTGAAATGGATTCCCAAGTCTTGGGTGCACCATATAACCTACTTAAGGCAATATCTCTTACTTATTAAATGAAGATAAGGATGCCTCTTTATCAGAATTTTTGCCACAAATAGCCAATTATGCTGTCCATTGTTCCAAATGATGGGGGCATTCCTAATGATGTGGGCAGACATTGAAGGAAGAAATTAGCCTCACTGAAGAGTATTTAATCATTGAAATACATTGTCCTATTTTATAGCAAGGACACTGACTCTGGCTATGATAAATTAATGCAAGTGGTTAGCAGTATTTTACAAATGTTACCTACATGCCATAACAAGGTGTGTTGGTTTTTGTCTTTTGTAGACCCCAGAAAATTATGTTCTTAAATTGAATCTATTATGAACTGTTGATTAGATTAGATCAGTCAAAGGCCATTTGATTATATTGCTCCAGTAGAAAGTAGCCCAGGGTGGGTCATAATCCTCTTACTGGAGTCCTTTATAAGCAGAGGAATAAAAAGCTGCAGACACAGAAAAAAGCTGTAGAGACAGAGAAGAACCTAGAAGTTAAGAAAGAAGGCCCTGGGAAACATAAGCTTGAATCAGTGTAACACAGGACTGAGAAGAAGCCATTTTAGCCAGAAGGCAAAAGCAACAAGGCCCAAAGGAGAGGGAAGAGATGAGCAGATGCCCATGGCTGCAACTCAGGGAGAAAGCATCTCTGATGATGCTTTGATTTGGACAGTTTCACAGCCTCAGTACTGTAAGCTTTGAATCCAATAAAGTCCCATTATAAAGCCAACCCATTTCTGGTATATTGCTCCCAGCAGCTTTTAGCAAACTAAAACACAAGTCACTGAGTCTCTGACTAAAGACCGTTTATATATATACCTACATGCCTATAGATAATTTTCAGGCAGGCCTCATGTCTGTCTAATGAGGAAATTTTCTCAAAGTGGGGATATAAATCATGTTTTACAAAAAAATTAATTCAGCCATTCCATTATATCCACTGTTCAGTTTGCACTTGAACTGGTTCCAGTGAATGAGTTTCATTTTCAAGTCTACTATAACTTTGTCTAGCTGAAGAATCTTTGCCATTAGAAATAAATCAATAAAATGTAAAATGTTTTATTTTCATATGTAGTAACCAACTATTAATTAGTTATGCAGTAAAAGCAATCCACAAACCACATATTAGGTAAAAGCTGGCAGAAGTACCTATGTTAGGTAAAAATTAACTGAATAAATTGTCTAATAATATCTGGTCTCAAAGAAAACTGTGATGATTATGTAGACATAAGCTTTTTCATGGCAATTTTAAGACACCCCTTGGGCAAAAGGAAGACAGAAATGTACTTCTAAGTCATTAAGAACTATAGCAAATCATAATGTGCTCCTTAGCTTAGTCTCAAATATGCTGATATGATCCAATAGAGCAACTTAAGAAGTAAGAACAATGTTCTTCCTTGAGAGTCAACCAACTTCTTCCTTACACCTCCAGATCATATAGCAAATCAATGGCTGATAGGAAAATTTAATAATGTATATGGTAATAAAATGCACTTAAGTTCACTTATAGAATTCATTGAAACACTTGGCATAGCTGCAACTGCAAGTTTAGGAAAGTGATAGTTCAAAATACTTAACCTTGTCTTCATAGATTGAATAATTGTTGTTTGTACACTTCCATCCTCTCTGAGAGTCAATGTACCTTCCAGAAAGATATCAATCTATCAGCAGCCTTGAATAAATGCCAATTTCAGTTACAGATTGGGGAAAGATGTCGTGTTTTCAAATAGCAGTACTTTGGAAGAGCTAAATTCACATAAAGAGTAGTGCAGTCTAGCAATAAGAAATGTTGAGATTATAAAGGCATATTGAAAATGAATTTCAACTATCTCCAAAAGAGAGGAAAGCAAAAACCAAATTTTTTATTTCAATATTAGAAGTAATAAAAATGTCACATACTTATAGAATAAATTGAAAATATTATAAAATTGCTATCATTTATTAAATAATCTGGGTATTGAGAAAATATGAAGAAAAATATTCCCAAGTGCAATGTGAAGTTATTGATTAGAAAAGAATAGACAACATTCTCATTTACTCTCCATATTTTAATTAATAATGAGATGTATTTTATTGAATAGTGTTTTGCAAAAAAGAGGCACATATTGAGTCCATAATATCTAAAAATATTTTCTTTAAAGAGTTCCAGAAGTGAGTAGATTTGATTTTTACTTTATTCCCTACACATCTTCTTTTTCCTTCATTGAATTAGTCTTTAATGAAAAGCCAAAGATATTTTCAGGATAAAATTCTAGTCAGATAATTTAGTCAATATGAGTAGGAATCGAGCATGTTGCAATACTATGTTCCAGGAACACACATATTGTTTTTAACTTTTCATTATGAAGGTCTTTTCTAAAGTATACAGAATTAAATATCTTTGGCAAAAATATTCTAGTTGAATTTAGACAGTATTATGAGCGAACAAAATATGTGAGTATAAGAAACAAACTAAATATATATGTATAAGAAAACATAATTTGGCAATTAACATTCTGGAAGAACTTTTTGAACTTAATTAACATTTACAGAAATATAGTATTTATGTGCATTATACACAGCACACCCCAACACTAACATGGACATATCCACATGAACACAAAGAACGCTTTCTTTCTTTCTTTCTTTTTTTTCTTTTTTGGGGTACCAGGGCGGGGACTGAACCCGGGACCCCACAAGTGGTAAGCCAGTGGTCAACCACTGAGCCACATTGCCTCCTCCGAGCTGATTTTTGTTCTTTTCGTTTGTTTTGCCTGTCATTTGTCTATACCTTTAGGAGGCATCGGCAAATGGACCTGGACCTCCCAGGTGGCAAGCAGGCGCCCAACCGCCTAGCCACATCTGCTCCCAGCATAGATTTTGAGGGCTAAGGAAGAACTAAACTATTTGTCATACTGTAAGGTTGTTAATGAAAGCACAAATAAAATAGAGGTGAAGATGCTTTTACAAAGAAAATCTGTAAATGGAAAACAATCCCTGTCCTCTAAGATTCTAGAGCCTAGTAAGGTGAACCTTTCATCTCCAGGGGGAGGAAATTATGATTATCAACAAATTGACATAAGACCAGGGAATCTATTCTGTAGAACGGGCCATTATACAGGAAAATTTAAAAGTCATTGATTAAATATAATGTCTGTTTTTAAAATCTTGATAAATTATAGGAATATAAGAAAATATCAAGCAAGAAAATGGGTGAAGGGACCTACAAATATAAGGAGAGCACTACGACACACTCTTCTCACTAAGAATACTTTGTAAACCTGGTGATGAGCTTAGTTTTTCGTGTATTCACTGTACTTATTAATAATAGAGAAGAGAAGACTAGTCTAGTGCTTGTTCAAGTTGAGCCATTTAATAGTAGAGTCTATAATTCCAAATCTTGCACTTTAAATAACTAAACCCACAGTGTAAAGTGTGATCCCAAACTAAACCTGCCTCCAACACCCCTTGCCTAGGGGACAAAAGAAAAGAAAAGCAAACAGAATCATTTAAAAGCTTGGCACAGAAAAAGGCAGAAAAAAATGCCCTAAGAATTTGGAATCAAAAATTCCAAAGCTGTTATAAATATTCTTCTATAAGAAGAATATTTTACTATTTTACTATTATTAGTAAATATTACAAATATAAATATTTTATATTTTACTATTCTTCTAGAAGATTTATAGTTTGGGGTTTCATATTAAGGCCTGTGGTCCACACACAACTTAATTTACGTACATTGGTGGTAGGGTCAAGGCTTATTTTGTCTCTATGCATATATCAGTTGTTCTAGTATCATTTATTGAAAAGTCCTTCTTTGCATTGTTTTCTGTGTTAAAAAATCAAGTGATCTTATGTATCTGGAGCTCTATACTGTTGCAACAATTTAAGCCAATACCACTCTCTATTTGCTGCTGTAGCTTCATGGAATGCCTTGAAATTTAATAGTGTAAACACTTTTAATTTGACCTATTTCTTCACGATTTTCTTGGCTATTCTAGGTATTTTGCATTTGCATATAAATTTTAGAAGCAGCTTTTAATGCATACCAATACAAGTCTGCTGGGATTTCCATTGTGACTGTAATGAATTTATAGGTCAATTTGGGAATAACTAAAATCTTAAAAGATCACTGATTTTTTTCAACCCAAGAAATGGCATATATTTCATTTGTTTAGGTCTTATTTAAGTTTTCTCAGTAATGTTTTGTAGTCTCAATATACAAGTATTTTGGAAATATTTTATTAAGTTAATTCCTGGATGATTGATGTTATCAATGCACTTTTAAAAACATGTTTGTTGAGCTACAATTTACAGACCATAAAGTTCACTTGTTTTAAGTGTGCAAGTTAAATGATTTTTAACAAATTTACAGAGTTGTGCAACAGTCACCACAGTCTAATTTTAGAACATGTCCTCTACCCCCAGAAGAAACCTGGTTTTCCTTTTCAGTAAAACCCCTACCCAACCCCAGCTCCAGAAAATCTACTGTACTTTGTATTTCAATAGAATACAAATGAATATCTGTATACATCTAGCATAGATGCCAGAATATTACATTATTACCAGATTTTCTGGAAGTTGTGAGAGGAGATATCCTGTTCTTTTTTTTTTTTTTTTTTTTTATCTTGGGGGGAAAGCATTCAGGCTTTCACCATTAATACGCTGCTAGCTGTAGATTATTTATAGATTTTTTTTTTATCAGGTTTTGGGAGCTTCCCTTCTTTCTTAGTTTGTTTATAGATTTATCTTTTATTGTGAATGGGTATTGATCAATTGGTTTTCTGCATCTATTGTGATATTTGTGTAAATTCTGTCCTTTATCTATTATTATGGAATATTACATTAATTGAATTTTGGATGATATACCAACCCTGCATTTGTAGAATAAATCACACATCATACTGGCATATAATTGTTTATATATGCTGCTGTATTTCATTTTCAAATACTTTGTTGTGGATTTGTATAGCCATTTTGATGAGGGGGTATTAATCTTTAGTTTGTTGTTCATTCTTTTTGCTGTGTTTTGTTTGTTGTTTGCCCTACTGTGATGTCTTTTTCTGGCTTTGGTATCAGAGCAGGCCACTGCTGGCCTCACAGAAGGACTTGGGAATTTTTCTTCCTCCTTTGTTTTCTTGAAGAGTAAGTGTTGAATTGACAGTATTTTTTTTTTTAATCTAAATGTATGACAGATTTTATCAGTGATGTCATCTGGGCCTTAGCTTTCCTTTGTGGGAACTTTATGTACTAATTTAATTTCTTTACTTGTTAAAGGTCTATTCATATTTTCTATTTCTTCTTGCATCAATTTTGGCAGCTTGTGTCTTTCTAAGAATTTATGGATTTCTCAAATTTCTCTCTTGCTAAGTACTTAGTTCTATGGTAGGAGACTAAACTTTGTATGATTTTAATATTTTAAAATTTATTGTGACTTCTTTATTCATTTATTTATTTATTTATTTTTAATTTATTGAAGTATATCATTCATACATGAACATACATAAACAATAAGTGTATAGCAATAGTTGTAAACTTAGAAAACAAACATACATAACATCATACAGGGCTCTCAGACCTCACCCTACCACCAATACCTTGCATTATTCTTAAACATTTTAAACTAATCATTAAAGAGCATTCTCAAAATATTACTACTAACCAAAGTATTTTTCCCCAACCCACTCTATTATTATTATTTTTATATCATTTATACATGAACATACATAAATAAGTGTTGAGTAAAAGTTGTGAAATTACAATGCAAACATTCATAGCATCATACAGGGGTTCCATACATCAACCACCCTCCACCAACATCTTGCATTGTCGTGAAACATTTGTTACAAATTATGAAAGAATATTCTCAAAATCTTACTACTAATTATAGTCTTTATCTTACATTTGGTATATTTTCCCCCCAATCCACCCCATTATTATTTTTAAAATATATTTTTATGACAGATGTTATAAACTTACAAAACAATCATGCACATGAACAGAATTCCCAAACAACACTCTTCCATCAACACACCACACCATGGTAGAACATTTGTTACAGATTATGAGATAATATCATCCGATTATTACCAGGTCCACAGTGTACATTGGCACACATTTTTCATACTGCCCCATTATCAATACAGTACATCTTTGGCATAGATGCAAGAATATTACATTATTACTGTTAACTACAGTCCATAGGTCACTGCAGTTGTATTTTTATCCTTCTTCTCCACATTCCCACCACCCTGCAATAGTGATGTACATCTGTTCTAGCTCACAAAGGACACTCTTGCATCTGTACCATCAACCACAATTCTCATCCACCTCTGGGTTTACTGTGTTATTCAGTCCCTAGATTATTTTCTAGCTTTCCGTCCCTAGACTATCATTTTCAGGCACATCCCCATTTATAAACCAGCTGTTACTCA
>JAQZBX010065481.1:0-16294 GCA_029593785.1 Cabassous unicinctus | reverse complement strand
TCATCAGAGCTGATTGTTTCTATGCCCTTTTGTAAATGCTCCCCTGCAAAGTCATTTACAGAGATGATTTTCTAGGGTTATGTCAATGAAATAAATTTTTAAAAATTCCCTTCTTTTTATGTCGTTCATTTTTTTTTCAGTTCTGCCAAATTTTCTGAATTTTTCATCTCATTCCAATGTGGATTCCTTGAATTTAAAATTTCATATATCCCTTTTTGTATGTGCAATGCCTAGTACAGTTCTTGGCATGGGGCTTATGCTCAGTGTATATTTCTTGAATGGATTGACAAGGACAGGTGGATGGTTAAATATGAAGTGGTATCTGCACCACAGAAATACAAATATACTGAATTAATAAAAAGCTTTTTAAGAAGAAAAGTAGTTCAACTCTATTGAATAATAAAAACCATGACACTCCCTGTGTGGCAACATGGTTAAACATTTTATACACATTGTCTCATTGAATTCTTGCAATACCTCTTTTATCTAACACCTTTCATTTTCCATTAGTTAAAGCTGAGGTAGTAAGAGCTTACGGGACCAAGGTAACTAGCTCAAAGTCACAGTTTTGATGAACAGAGACAAGGTCAAACCCAGGCTGTCTAATTGAAGCCAGTGTCTTAAACATTATTATATTGACACAAACTAAGTCTCATAATAATAATAGCTAAACCTCAAAGAAACTGGAGTCTTTCTGATTTAAAACTCCCATTTTAGATTTTGTTCTTTGACTAAGAAATGTTCTTTCTGGAGTTGTTAGTCTTATAAATACATAAAACATTAGAATAAGACCTCTCAGCACAAACCCTTTTCTTGAACTTTCCATTGACAATTCTTCTATTGGCAAGTTTTTCTGTTCTACTTCAGCCTCATTAAAACTGGATGATTTTATTTTCTTTTACAAATTGGTAGTTGGAAAATTTGGTTTCCTTAATTATTTCATTTCTCCTTCTTTGATTATTAGTGTAGATGGACATATTCTCAGGTTTATGGTTCTTGTATTAATTCTTTCTAAGGTTTTGATTCAAAACCTTTAAATATTTTTCTTGAGAATTTATTTCTCATTCGATTAACAGACCTATTGATATATCTACATTTTTGTGTGTTGTGTTGTAATTTTCAACATATTCTAAATATAGCTGCTAATTTTTAATTTCCATTTCTTTTCCATCATGTTGTTTTTGAAATGCAGGTTTTTTTGTACTTGAATCCATCAATTATTTTCTATATTGTATTTCTTTGTGTTTATTTTACATAGGCTTATCTACAACTTCTTTAGAAGTCTTATGCAATTTTACATCTTTCTTCAATTTCAAATAACTGCAGTAATTGGTGTTAATATTTTTCATTTTTTAAATGAGTAAACATGAATTTTCCTAACTTAAAAATTTTTAAAGATAAACTCAGGAGCATACTGTTGAGCACAAAATTGAAACACAAAAGAACGCACAGAGTGCAATTCTTTTTTTGGAAACTTTTAAAAAGGCTAAAGTAGTCTAAGCTGTTAGAAGTCTGGATAATGATAACCCTGTTGGCAGTAGTGGTGCCTGAAACTGGAATAAAATATGCTTTGTGTAGATGGAGGGCTTGTCATGTCTTGATTTTTTATCTTGCTCTGCTTCTGGAGTACACTTAGAATTTGAAAATTTAGAATGGTTGTGATATGGTAGTTTTCCCTATATTTGATAAACTTCAATAAAAGGATTTTATGGCACATGTGAGGCACTTCCCTTTTACTACACCTTTAATTCTTCTCCTATTCTTCCTACCTGCAATATGGAATTCAGTGTTTGAAGTTGCAGCAGCTATCCTGTTACCACGAGGATGCCAACCACACATTGAAGAAGCTGGGATTAAGAGGAGAACTTAATACTTAGCAGCAACATTGAGCTGCTATGCTATCCCTGGGTCCCTAACCTTTGACCTTTGCCATATATACTAATAAACATTTAGTTTGTTTATGTTACTGTATTAATTCAGCATCCTATTAGATCAATTCAATGCCATCCCTCAGTAGATATTTATTCATGACAGATTTTAGAATATTTGCAACATTCACTAATGAAGAAGCTGCTAGGATATTGAAATGGTAAAATTTCATGTGCACATTTTAATAATAACGCCAAATATATTACATTTTGCACTTTATGTCTAATGCACAAAAATAATATTTTTTCAAATCAGAAGACATCTCGAGGACAACAATGAAAAGAGAAAAATATGAAATTCATTGAAGAAACAAACTAACAAAAAAAACCCAACTCATTTGTGCATAAGAGAGAACTTCGGATTCATCATACCTATATTCATCTGGAAAGGATGCTGGTAAAGCCACTTCAACATTGCTTCCTGGTAACCTTGGAATTCCCAGTGAGTGACATCTCTCAAGCCATCACATTCAGGTAAAGTTTACATATTGCCAAGTGAATGACGCAAAACTCTTTCCTCTTAACAATTCATTGGTCTTTGTTCTCTATTTGAATTTCAAATGGTAACTCCACCAAGCAGCACATTCTAATTTCCTGGAAGGAAGAGTATAACTTCCTAGGACCAGGCTGGAAACCTTAGGTATAAGTTAAAGAAAGCAACTAATTTAAGAGAAAAATCACTATCTTAGCCAGGACCTTCATTTATATGAGTTGTTGCAAGGGCCTGAGTCCACTAGATCCCTCTTACCTAAACTGGTAAAGACATGCATCTAGGAGACAAGGAATTGTGGTTTCCAATTGCCTATACAATTAGATGTCTGATGGATGCTGAGCTAAGCACCCATGTTATGTATGTGCAACCTGCTGATATATACAGCATCTTCATGAATAAGTCTTCTGCATTAGTAAGATAATGTGATGCTAACAAAGCCCCCCAACATTGATGCTCCCTACTTCAAGAACTGTCCATGGTCCAGCAGCCTCAGACTCATCTGGGAATGCCCCAGATATTCACACTCTAACATCTGAGCCCAGATCTACTGGATCATAATTTACATTTTAACAGCATTCTAAGGTGATGACTTGAGCCAGTCAAGTTTGAGAGCCAATGATCCAGCAGTGAGTAAGGAAAAATTTTTCACAGGCATTGGAGGATAGATGCAAAAAGACATTTTGGGCAGGTGAAAATACAATTAGATATGATAATGATATGACATTCTAAATGATCACAGCCTGTAAAAGACATATAAAAATACCTGGGCTATTAAAATTTCATTGGTGGAGAGAAGGATTCTGAGGGGTAAAATAGTAAAAAGTGTTCCTTAATGGGCAATAAACTTAGAAAGGTTGAGAAACTTAGAGACAGTGAGGGATGTGAACTGTTGGTGAGGAGTACATACCAGAATAGAGAGGAGAAGCTCATTTACTAAGAATACTGTACCATGTCAGTTTCCAGCTGTAGTTGGGGATTCTGCTTTCACTGCCTTCCATTCTCAATCTACTCTGCTTCTGTATTTTGCTCATTCACAAATTCAATGAAAAATATTCTCTTCCTCACAGCTAGAACCTCCCCATTCCCCTTTGTTGTCTTTGTTTTGTCAGCAATGGCCAGCATCCCCTCTATTTCCTATCATGTACACACAATCACTAAGACAAGCACCAGGATTTTAAAGAAACTTTATTGGTGATAGTCACAAAAGAGAAAGTCACCAAATTCCCATCAACAAGAAAATGAACAGATAAAGTTATGTAAACTATACACAAATGAGTATCTTTGGTGTACAAAAACATACCACAATATGGATGCAGAGTTGGCACAAATTTTCAACATTTTGAGGAATGAATTATGTCTCCACAAAACATATGTTGAAGTAGGGTTGTGGGAAGATGGCATCAAATTAAAAGGTAGAGATCAATACTCTTACAAAAACAATGGAGAAAGAGCCAAATACTTTCCTAGGGACCTACATTGGGATTCAGCAGATGAGGACAGTGCTACACAGCTCCCAAGAGTGTGAAGGATACAGAGACAACAAACAGGAGTTACCAGATCCCCATGGTGACTGGGAAGGGCTCGACTCCCCCACTTCCAAGATATTAAATTAGGGCAAAACCCCTGGCTCACTGTAGCCAACTGAGAGGGGAACAGACATCATCCTCCATTTCAGCTATTTCAAGGGAAAAGGGAGGGGGTGTGAATGAGCTTTTCTTCAGTGGGTTTGGTCAGCAGAACCAGCTTTGAATCTCTGCACTGGAGATTCAACAGAGGAGCACAGGAAATTTGAGACTCAAACACCTCCATGGAAAGATGTACGGTATGTGCCATCTGCTGGCCCATCTGGAAATTGCACGGACCTCAGTTTTCTCTGTATCCTTAAATCTGGGATAAAATAGGCACACCATTAGTGAGTCCTTGGGCCATTTTGATGACTTAAGTTGGGCAATTTGAAAGACTTAGAATAACTTGAACCAAGTATCAAAAAGGAGCTGTGGGGAAAAAGTGGGAAGATAAAGAAATTGGCCATCACAGTAAATTCACCAATTCAGATACCTAGACATCAGTAAACATTTCAAAACATGCTGGGCTATACTAGATGTCCCAGGCAAAAGAATGAAACAAATATCCAGAAGAGATACAGATTTAAGGCAATTAATCAGTGATAATCACACAACTCTCTTAAATCACTTCAAATAATTTAAAGAAAATATGACTAAAGAAATAAAGGATATTAAGAAAGAAAGAGCAAAGATCAGAGCAGAAATAATGAAATTGAGAAGAAAAAAACAATAGGGAAAATCAATAAACCAAAAGTTGGTTCTTTGAGAAGATCAACAAATTACAAAATCCTTAGATAACCTGACAAAGGAAAAAAGAGAGAAGATGCAAATATATAAAATCAGAAGTGAGAGGGTGGACATTACCACTGACCCCAGAGATATAAGAGAGATCATAAGAGGATACTATGAAAAACTGTATGCCAAAAAACTGAACAATGTAGAAGAGATAGAAAAATTCCTAGAAACACACAAACCACTTACACTGACCCTAGAAGAAATAGAACGCCTCAACAAGCCAATCACAAATGAAGAGATCGAAACAGTCTTCAAAAACTTCCCAAAGAAGAAAATCCTGGGACCAGAAGGCTTCACAGGTGAATTTTTCCAATCATTCAAAGATGATCTCGTATCAATCTTCCTCAATCTCTTCCAAAAAAACTGAACAGGAAAAAAAGCTAACAAACTCATTCTATGAAGCCAACATCACCTTAATACCAAAATCAGATAAAGATACTATGGAAATTACAGACCAATATCTCTCAGAATACAGATGTGAAAATCCTCAACAAAATACTTGCATACAGAATCCAAAAGGACATTAAAAGTATTATACACTACAATCACGTGGGTTTTATCCCAGATTTGCAAGAATGGTTCAACACAAGAAAATCAATTAGTGTAATAAACCACATTAATAAATTGAAGGAAAAAATCACATGAAACTCTTGATGGATAAAAGGCATTTGACAAAATACAACATCCTTTCTTGATAAAAACACTCAAAAAATAGGAATAGAAGGACGCTTTCTCAATATGGTGAAGTGCATATATGAAATACCTACAGCTAGCATTATACTCAATGGTGAAAGACTGAAATCTTTCAGGTATATGAATAAGATGCCCAGCATCACCTTTGTTATTGAATACTATGCTAGAGGATCAAGCTAGAGGAGTTAGGCTAGATAAATAAATAAAAATAAAAGGTAACAAAATAGGAAAGGAAGAAGTAAAACATTCACTATTCACTGATATGATCTTATATATTGACTGTCCTGAAAAATCCACAACAAAGCCGCTAGAACTAATAGACAAGTTCAACAAAGTGGCAGGATACAAGATTAATATGCAAACATCAATAGCTTTTATATACATGACTAATGGAAAATCTAAGGAGGAAATCAGAAAAAAAATCTATTCATAATAGCGACTAAAAAAATCAAATATTTAGTAATAAACTTAACCAAGGATATAAAGGAACTGTGTTCAGAAAACTACTAAACATTGCTAAAACACACTGAAGAAGACTTAAATAAATGAGAAGACATTCTGTGTTTATGGATTAGAAGACTAAATGTCGTTAAGATGTCAATTCTACCCAAACTGCTTTCAGATTCAATGCAATCCCAATAAAAACCCAAAGAGCCATTTTTGCCAAAGAGGAAAACCAATTATCAAATTTATTTGGAAGAGTAGGCAGTCCCAAATAGCCAAAAAGATCTTAAAAAAAGAAGAACAAAGTTGGAGGACTCTTACTTCCATACTTTAAGTCCTATTATTTAGCTACAGTGGTAAAAAAGCATGGTATTGGCATAATCACAGACACACTGAACAATGGAACCCAAAGGAGAACTCAGAAATAAACCGTTTTCACATATACAGTTAAGTGATTTTTGACAAAAGGGTCAAGCCCTCCCAACTGGGTCAAAGCAGTCTATTCAACAAATACTGCTGAGAGAATTGGATGCTCATATCCAAAAGAAAGAAAGAAGACCCCTACCTCAAACCTTATACAAAAATAACTCAAAATGGATCAAGGACCTAAATATGAAAGATACAAGCATAAAATTCCCAGAAGAAGATTTAGGGAAACATCTTCAAGATCTTGTGGTAGGCAGTAGTTTCTTAACCCCTATAACCAAGGTATGAGCAAGAAAAGAAAAAAGTAATGAGACCTCCTCAAAAATAAACACTTTTGCACCTCAAAGAGATATGTCAAAAGGGTGAAAAGGCAACTGATTAAATCAAAGAAATATTTGGTAATTTTGAACACATGAAAAAATATTCAGCATCACTAGAAATTAGGGAAATGCAAATCAAAACTATAATGAGATATCATTTCACACTTATTATACTGGCTGCCATTAAAAAGCTGGAAAACTGTACATTTTGGAGAGAATGTGGAGAAATAGGGATGTTTATTCACTGTTGGTGGGAATGTAGAATGGTACAGCCACTGTGGAGGACTGTTTGGTAGTTCCAAAAAGAAGATGAATATAGACATGCCATGGGATTGGGCAATACAATTGGTAGTTATATATCCTGAAGAACTGAGAGCAGAGACATGAACAGACATCTACACCCTGATGTTCATAGCAACATTATTCATGATTGCCAAATGTTGGCAACAACCCAGTTATCCATCAACTGATTAAGGGGTAAACAATTTTTAGTGTATACATACAATCGAAAATTATGCAGCAGTAGGAAGAAATGAAGTCATGAAACATATAACAACATGGATGAACATGGAAGATATTATGTTGAGTGATGCAAGTTAGACTCAAAAGGACAAATACTCTTTGTGTTATTATGAACTAAATATATTGTGTAAATTCATGGAGTTAATAATTTCTAATATTAATAATATAGGTCACCAGAAAATAAAAGGAGGGTAGAGAATGGAAATTTGAGGGTTAATATGTACATGATTGTTTAAAAGGTTGTTTGCATATCTTTGGAAATGAATGGAAATGGATAAAGCATATCATGGTGTTTGTAACTAGCAGTGCTATTGTATGGGTATTACAGTAGTTGAAAGGGAAATTCTAAGGTCATATGTATTACTATAAGGAAAGCTGAAAACTGTAACATGGGTCTGTATAAGAGAGTAAAACCCCATGTAAAACACAAATTTGGGTGATGCTGCATTTATAAGAATGTTTTTCCAAAATATTAATACAAATATACTACAGAGAAGGAAAAAGAATAGTAGCTATGTATGGCAGGGGAAGTTTAGAGAGATTGAAAGGTGATGAGTTGTGTGTGAGTGTGTGTGTGTTTATTGGCAGAATGAAGATGTTCTAGGGGTGACTGAAGTGATGAATGCCCAAATATTTGATTATACCAGATACCATTGATTGAACACTTTAGAAGGATTTATGTTTTATTAATATTCAGCAATAAAATTGAATTATCAAAATATATGTTGAAGTCTAACATCTGGCCCTCTGTCTGTGAAATCATTTGTAAATCAAACCACTGAAAATGTTACAATTAGTTTTTTATAGGCACACATTAAGAATATGATCTACACAGATTCTATTTACATGAGGTTGGCTTTAATTCATAATTCTAGTCTCTTTTAAGAAAAGGAAACACAGGAAAAAGTCAGTAGTAAGAAGCCAGAGATCAGGCAGATCACCACGTGACAGAGGCAAAGATGGAAGCCAGGGAGCCCTAAGGATTGTGACAAGCCTGCAGCAGAATGCTACAGACTCTGGAAGGAAACACATTGTGAATAGACCTATATTTTCAAATTCTACCTTCTAAAGCTGAGACTGAAAATTTCTTATTGTTTTAGCCAACAGGCCTGAAATTTCCATTATAGCAACTTGCACTGTGGGTCTCTTCATCCACCTTCTTTATTTAAAATATTTTCATTTTTTTTATTTATCCACCTTTGTTTCTATGAAGTACTCGAAGCAGTCTGTTTTCCTGTTGCCAGGCTGAACTGCTGGATAAAGAAAGGACATGTTTATCAAAGACCAGTAGACTCAGTAGATGCCAGTGGGACCTCTCTAGAACTGCTGCAGCCCCTAATATATAAAGGACCCCAGACAAGATTAGCAGAGCTTCCCCAGGTGTCACAAAGCTGACTCATGAGGTCCTGGCAGAGATCAAACAACTCCATCCCATTGACAGCCATGCAATACTAAAAGCATCATGATAAACCATCTACTTATGGGATGGCTTATTATACATCAACAGCTGACTGTTATAATAATGAATGTGAACAGAACTGGGTCTTTCAGAAAAATTATTGATCCATATTTTCAGCATTCCTGCAGCTATTTGAATACAACATTCATGATCACCATGCAATTCTATTTAATTGCAGGTATCTGTATTAAAAGGAAACTACCATGAATGCTCGCTTTGTGATACGCAGCATTGTTTGCATGGACATAGATGTTTGTGCAGTAATACCTTATGGCTCTGAATCAGAACACTCCATTTCAAGAGGCATTATTAGTCAGAGCTCCTAAAACTGGCTTTTCAGCTGCTACAAGACAAATGACACATTTCAGGCTTTCTTCCTAAAACATTTTTTGAGAGCTCCCTTTATGTCTTTATGCGTGAGACAGTAGATGAAGGGGCTCAACATGGGCATGTCCAGAGTGTACCTCACTGAGGCTGAAGCACCTAAATGTGTGTTGTGTGAATTAGCAGGACTGAGGTACACCCCTATGCTTGAACAATAAAATAAGGAGAATGCCAAGAGGTGAGATACACAGGTAAGAAATGCCTTATCCTTCCCCTGAGCTGATGAGATTGCATGTACAAAAGAAACAATCTTAGAATAAGAGAAGAGGATCCCAGCTAGGGGGCTGCCACCCAGCACTCCAGCTATAAAATACATCACTAACTGAAGAAGATGATAGAACAGGCAAGTTAGACTATCTGATAAAGTTCACTGAAAAAGTGTTGGATTTCTGTGTGTGAACAAAAGAACAGTCACAAAACCATTAACCCCTGTAAGCAGGATTGCATAACACTTATGGTCCAGGGCTGCAAAACCAGCAGGAAATAGAGCTAGGGGTTCATGATTACTGCGTAGTGCAGGGAGATGACAGATGGTCAAGCAGCAGTCAGAAGCCATTGCAGCCAAGAGGAAGTCCTCCAACCCTGCAAAGTGCAAGGAAAAACACATCTCGGTGATGAATCCTGCATAGGTTATGATACTGCTCTGACCCTGGATATTCACCAGCATCTTTGGGAGAGTGGTGGAGGATAAACAGATCTCACAAAGGGACAGGTTGTAGAGGAAAAAGTCTATGGGTGTGTGGAGTTGGAAGTAAGAGGTGATGGTCAGGATGATGAGCAGATTCCTGGTGCTGGTGACCATGTACATCAATAGGAAGAGCCAAATAAAAGGGGCTGCAATTCAGATCCCCTGCAAATTACAGGAGAAGAAATTCTGAAATTTGTGTTTCATTTCCAGGTCCCATACAGTTCATGTGACTAACAGGAAATAGAATGGAAAGTCGGGAGTTTTCATGTAAACAAGCAAAACTGTCCAATCAGAAATGCTACAAATTGTCTATTTCAACTAAAATTTTAATCTCTTCATTATTTATATGGATTTCATCCTTTAATATATTTCTAGTGCCAATCTCTGATTAGGAATTCCTTCCCCAAAATTCAGCCTCTTCCCAAGAATTCAGATAGCCTATGGATTTCATGAGAAATTCATTCATTTGTGGAATATATATTGAGCTGTAACAAAAAGCCAAGTAAAGTTGAGGCAATGAGTCTACTGTGCCATAACCCAAAGGTGCCAACATTGTTAAGATAGAGAAAAGATATGTGCTAATAAAGGCATAATCGCATCATAAATCAGCTGATTATAGGTGTTTTAAGAAAATAAAGCTGGTAAAAACAGAGTGATGTGAAGGTGCTATTTTCACTCAGTGTTCTGGAATTTCCCATATACGATATGAAATTTGCAGGGTCACCTCAAGTAAGAGAAGGCACAATCCCTCAGGGGAAGTGTGTGCCCAGCAGAGAGAACATCCAGGGCAAAGAACCTATAAAATGACTTTTTTCAGATGTTCAGGGTGAACAAGGAGGTCAGTATGGCAGGGAAATGAGTAAGAGGACAATGAAGAGAGATGATTTCAGAGGAGGTTAAAGAACAAGGCAGCCTTGTTGCTGCTGAAACTTTAAACTCAGGGAGTCCTTTATCCATATGCTCTTCCTCTCACACTTCATTAATTTGCTTGCAAAGGTATTCCACCAAATGAAATCTGACTATTTCTATGGGCATGTGTAGGATTGCATCCATGCTCTGTATTATCAGAGACATCTATTGGAATACATGAGCTCAGACACCCCCGCTCTGAGGCATGGTCACACCCCATCAAACACGCATGCACACAAACACACAGACACACAGGATGCACATGTTGGCATCTTATGGCTGAATTAACACATGCTCTTCTCACACTCAGCCACACTGATCAGCCCAGGAGTAAACACTGTTGGGGCTCTATGGTTAAAATATCTTTGAAACAGTTTAGGGCCTGCTTTACTGCACAAGCAGAAAACTGTTGCATGGGATGAAAAGCGCTGCTATCAGTTCCCGCTGAAAACAGTAAGAACATTTTTGCTTTGCTTTGTTAGTTTGAAATTTCTGCCTCTCCATTATCTCCTGCCCCTGCACATACACATTGACCTTGTGTTTTGTGAAAAAGAGAATAAAAACCGCGGTGGGAATCAGCAAAGGCTGATAGCTCATTTAGGTTTTCTCCCCCTCACCTCTCTCAACCTCAGCATTCAGAGTAATTCATGGCACTGTAGTAGATTCTGCTGGACAGATCTCCACAAGACTTTGCAGGGCAGATTTCTGCAAGTGGTGACCACGATGTGATATGGGCAAGCACAAGCCAGCTTGTTAAGGAGCAGGTACATTGGTCCAGACCAAAAGCAAAACTAATCATCTGAAGGTAAGGGAGCAGCAACAACCCCTGGGGATAGTTGCCAACATTTCTAGTTCAATGAGGGGAAATTTTCTAAATCTACATGGGACTGAGACTTTCCAAATAACTTTCTAAAGAGCAGGATATTTTTTTGTAAAAACAATGCAACAACTCTTAAAGGCAGCTGATTGCACAGTCCAAGATGGCCAACTTCTCTCCTTATTACAAACTGTTCAAAATTATTGCCCTTGGTTTCCTGAAATAGCAACTTTAAACTTAGAGTTATGGGAACAGGTAGGAAAATTTTTAAAGAAAAACTATGAGCAAAGAGAAAAAATTCCCACTTGTACCCTAATAACCTGGAGTTTAGTAAAAACATCCTTGTGTCTACTATGTACATCCTCACATCCCATGGCTTCCCCAGAGGAGCTCCCAGTTAAAGATCCTGTATTGACCCAAAAGGAAGAAAAACCACCGCCCCCAGGCCATTTAGAAAATCAAAAACCTTGGCCATCTATGGAAAAATGCTTAAAAGAAGCCAAAGATCTAGGAAAATGTCATACCTTTCCTGTAATTCTCCAACATAGACAGCCACAACAATTCTGCAAACCCCCTGCTGCCTACATGATGATGTGGCTGTGGGCTGATGGGGCCTGATAGAACTAAACCACTGGAAGAGTAGGAAAACTTGGCAACTTTAGTGTTCTCTGTTTTGTTTCCATGCTAATTCTGGTTGGGCCTGCATGGCCAAATTGATAAAATTAGTGCAGAATTTTTTTCAAGGTGTTAAAAGGAACTTTCAGTTTTCAATAGCTTACTCATGAACTTCGAGCCTAAGTGTACTCTTAAAGAGTAGTAATCCAAAAAATAGGTGTTAACTGTCTGTATAAACTACTAAATTAGAGCTTAACTGCAATTATGCTGTTTAAATTTTCCTGGCTGGTTGATGATTACTAATAAAAGTGTTTCCAAAAACAAGCTTACAAATTATAGGCAATGCAAGTTCCAGAAGAAATATTAAAAGCAGTAAAATCAAAGGTGTGAAATGATGGAGGGCTTGAAAACAGCCATACCAAAAGTGTAAGATTCATGGGTCAAACTGGTAAGGTTTATGTTTCTGTTGGTGTGCCATAATTCTTTTTGTGTTTGTCTGTTTGTTCAGTGTCATTGTATATTTAGATACCTTCATAAGGTAATATTAAATTGATAAATGAAAATTCTTAAAAGAACTCTATTAGAATTTGATAAGTTTGTTCAAGAGAATATGTTCTGTGAAGGTGAAATTTGTCTTGAAATAAAATGACTATAGTCTATGTGGTTATAGATCATTATAAGCAGTTTGTAGAAGCATTGTTTAAATTGAAATATTTAAATGACTAATTCTAAAAATCATTATTAAACAGAAACTGAATTGACAATAATAACAAAAAGTAACTTCATAACAGGAAAACCTGTTAGCAGGCAGCCTCCCCTGCCAATTTACCTGTAAAAGACTGTTTCTAGTGTTACATGCTATTAAGTATTAAAAATGAATAAAAGCTATATTTACATATAACCAAATTGAAACATTATTTTGACAAGTTTGTTTAGCGTTGATGGTAATTGTATGTTGTAAGAAATTTGCTTGAAGAGTTTTCAAAATCATTTTGGTAACTTATGTATGTAGGGTATAAAGAATGTGTTTTTATTATTGAAGAAAAAGACAGTAATTTTGTCCTAAGATAAAATGAATGATTATTAAGTAAAAGTGAAATGTGGGACAAAACTTGAATAAATACAGGAAGTGCAGAAGGTGCACAGAAAAGGAAATTTGTAGTCAAAGTTAAGTAAGATTTGATGCATCTATCTATAAAAATTTAAAAGCTTTAGTGTCAAATAGTATAATAATACAAAGTTAGAAATTTGTTCTTTCATATACTTTCTTAAATCATTAATATGTTTTAATAGAAGTTTATAAAAAACGTTTTTCTCCTGAATAATCAGTATACAAAAAAAGAAAATATCTTCTTGTACTTTAACCTTATTGTTTACTAGGTTGTTTAAGAAAAGCTATTCTTATCACTTTTAAAAGAACGTAATGTTTAAACCTGCTTTCTCAAAGTTAATCCTGAAAATTAGCTCTTTATTTCAAATTAGTACAAAAGATTTGTTCTTTCACCTTGAAAAAAGTAAAGTAATAAAATAATTGAGTTCATTTGATATGTTGTAAGTTGAATGAAAAGTGTTTAGAAAGTGTTATAAAATTTAAAAAGATTCTTTAGCCCTCTGTTAAAGTTGTATAAGTAAAAGGTTCATATAAATACTTAAAAATTGCATAAAATCCCTGGAAATTTAACAATGTTTCAACATAATATTAGATAAAAATATAATGTTGTTGGTCACGGTTTTAATTATTTAAAAAAGAATATGTGCCACAGACACAGCCATTGGTGGCTGCCAGTGCTGGTACATAACAGCAGATTAACATAAATTAAAGTAACACCCCTGTTGTATGCAATAGTCCCAAATATTGTGAGTTTGTTGCAAGAAATTAATATCCTGTTATGTCACTATCACTTTGTTTAAAAATTTGCAAAGGCTTCCTTTAGTATCTCCTTAGGCAAATCAATTCAGCCCACATTCCCCTTCCTGTAAAAATACCAACAATGAACTTTTACAGTGCTCCTCCAAGGAGGTCTTCTACCCAATCAAATTTAGCAAACTTATGCTATTCATTACCCATCTTTCAGGTTTATGCATTATCTACATGTATCCTGTGACACATTTTCAGGTTTCATTCATGCCACCCCATTATATGGGGAAAGCACTAAACACATTAAAACCTGCCTACTAGAAGCCATTAGTCATATGGACAAACCTAACATTCTAAAAACAGACAATGGTCCTGGTTACTGCTCTCTGGCATTCAAAACTTTCACACAACAATGGAATATCCCACATAACACTGGTATCCCTTACAACCCTACAAAACAAGCCATCATTGAAAGAAATCAACACATTCTCAAAACTCTCATTAAAAAAAAGGGGGGGGAGTATGGATACCTCCCCTAGAAAAACAATAACCCTAGCACTATATAATTTAAATTTTTTTAATTGTGATAAAGACAGCCTCTCAGCAGCTAAGAAATATTTCTTCCCTCTCTTAGCAAACACGAGCAAAATTTTGAACAAGGAAATGTTAGGAAATGGATCTTGGAAAGGACCCAGTGACCTAATAATGTGGGGGAGAAGGTATGCTTGTGTGCTGATTCCAACAGGCCCCCGGTGGCTGCCAGCAGAGAATGTGAAACTATACCATGAGCTGGAAAAGTGACCCATTCAACGCAATACCACAGATGGAGAAAATGATGATGGAGGAACAAAGGAACTCCCAGGAACAACCATGATGTAACACTATCCAAGCTCAGGGAGTAACTTGGAGAAGTCTTAAACAATTAAATCAAAAGGCTACAGAGGTGCTCTCTTGCACTGGGGTGCCACCCTCCCCTGAACATGAGTTTCTTGCATATTTGGCTGTGGTAGCATCAAATTCCACACAGGTACTAAGAGTCCTCCTTCTTTTCTTCTTATTAGAACAACTCACACTAACTTCAGCTAACGTACTTCACTATTGGACTCACATCTTAAATCCCCCATTCTTTAATCTAGTCACATGGTGGGATACTGATGCCCTACTCTCTACAAAAGTTACCAATAAACTTTTAACACAAACTTATACAGATAATAATATTCTTACCAAACTTGATGCATTAGAAGCATCTATTCTTTGGATAGGTGAAAAACAACAAGCTCTGCTTACCAGGCAAGATTTGCATTGTGATTGGGAACATGTGAAAATTTGTGTCAGTCCTTTACCTTGGAAGTGTTCCCACCTTTCCTAGGGGCAAGTAAAAACTCACTCACAAGGGGCCTTTTCCTCCCATTTACAGGGAGAAGTGCTCACCCTCCAGCAATGTCTGAAATATCAACTATAACAAATACAACTTCTTATACAACAAAACATGTTTCAAACACTCAATGATAATTTGCAATGGTTAAATCCATCTAATTAGTTTCATAGCCTAAACATAAGAATCTGGGTAATATTTCTTTTCAGAATAATCATGCTTCTTGTTTTATTGTCAATATTTAGATTAATCTGTCAGGTCCTCTCTTGAGCTAGTCATGCTGAACAGAAATTCTTCGCCTTGTTCGCTGCCTCACTCAGCCCATTTTCTACTGCTGAACATCTAAAACAAAGAAACAGAAGGGGAAGATATCAGTGCTCTTTGGTTAAAACTTGTCTGAAATTGTTTAGATCCTGATTAATGTGCAAGCAGAAAACTGCTGCTATCAGTTCCTGCTGAAAACAGTAGGAACATTCTTTCTTTACTCTGTTAGTTAAGACTTTCTGCCTCTCCATTATCTCCTGCCCCTGCACGTACACACTGACCTTGTGCTTTGTGAAAAAGAGAATAAAAACCGTGCTGGGAATCAACAGAGGAGGATAGCTCCTTTAGCTTTTCTCCCCCTCACCTCTTTCAACCTCAGTGTTCAGAGTAATTCACTGTGCCCTTGTGGACTCTGCTAGACAGATCTCCACAAGACTTTGCAGGACAGATTCCTACAAAATACAATCCAAGTTGACAACATCAGTTTTTTCTATTCTCCAAATACTTAGAAATGATGCTCTGAAATTCCAGCTGACAAGCATCCCTTGCATATGTAAATATGGTGCTCACTTTTGCTGTAGTCACTTTCTGACCTGTGTTTAAAGAAACAGAAAAATACTCTCAGTAATAAGAGAGGAAGGAATTAAAAGAACTTAAAGTGAAAGGAAAGATATAAACTCAGGTATTCCCAGAGAGACTGTGATGAAAACATTCCTTTGTTCTGACAGCATTCTAAGAG
>JAQZBX010065480.1:0-16294 GCA_029593785.1 Cabassous unicinctus | reverse complement strand
TGCTTAGTCTAGAGCTGAATTTACATTTATGATCTGATATAATGGTATAATATATTGTAATAGATTAATTAAGGTCTTTTAAATTTACTGCCTAATAAGACATATTCGGTTTTATATCGCTCATATTTCATGTTACATTATATATACTAAATATTCTATAATACCGCCATCTATGTACTAAATATTTTACATTGTCTTTACTTTTAAGAATTTTATTGAAATTAAAATAAAGACATTTGCACTTATTTTGAATGACTTTTCACAAACTGAGTACATCTTTGTAATTAGCTTTCAGATCAAGAAATGCTTTAACGCTGCTGGTCCAAAATTTCTTAGTTTTCCCTTCCAGTCATTAACATCCACCCTGCATGGCCCCATCCAGTGAGTACTCTCCTAATTTCCAATTGCATATATTATTTTATCAGTTTCTGATTTTTTACTCAAGTAATTACACAGTTTTAACTATTAGTATGGGACGGAAGAAACAAGTCAACCATTACTAAGAATCCTGTAGAGATGGCAATGATTTGGAAAGGGCACCCAATTCAGCAAACTAGTTTGATATAGACTGAGTCCATACAACTTTAAATTTACTGACTTCACTAAATTAAACTTCTTTCTTGAGATGACCATAGTATATTCATCTTATTTATTGTTAAGATATAATCTGTGCTTATGAAAATTAATTTTCAAAAGTAAAATATAATCAAACTTGCATTCCTTAAATACCAAAACTTCTTCCTTAAATATTTAAAATTGTTATTGATGATTCCTTCCTTCCATGAATTTTCTTTATACTGATTAATTTCTAGAATTTTCCAAACTTTAATTAACTAAGGAAATATGACTAATCATATTTTATACTTTTTCTTCTGTCAGTTTTGTTAGTTTTGATTTTCTGGGAGTTTGTCAATTTAATATAAATTACAATATTCATTACTATAAAATGTAACATTGTATCTTGTTATAAAATATATTGTTTGTAATTTTACTTCATTCCTAATATTGTTATTTGTTCCAAAAGTTTTATGAATTTTATTTGTTATAAGGTGGTATTAGTTTTTAAGGATTAATATTTTGCATTTTTGAAACTGTATTTTCAAGGTATGCAGAGAAGTTTATTAAGAAAAAGAAAACTAGAAATGTGATAAGTACACATCCCAAGAAATGGGTTGGGGGCATGTTACAGGATGAGACATCCATGTGGGATCCTAGATTAGGCCTTTTAAAGATCTTTCCTCCTTTCCTTCCCTAATATTGAGAAGGGGACTGTATTAGTCAGCCAAAGGGGCACTAATGCAAATACCAGAAATGGGTTGGTCTTTATAAAGAGTATTTATTTGGGGTAGAAGTCCACAGTTACCAGGTCATAAAGCATAAATTTCTTCTCTCACCAAAGTCCATTGCCACGTGTTGGAGCAAGACAGCTGCCGACATTTGCCAGGGTTCAGGCTACTAGGGTTCCTCTATTCCCAGGGCTGCATTTCTCTCCGGGCTTAGCTCTTCTGTTTCCTCCACAAGGCCAGTTGTAGACTATCAGGTAAACGGCTTGCTTCTCTTTTCCTGGGGCCTTTTCTCCAACATCAAAACTCCAACATCAAAATTGCTTCTCAAAAACTGCTGCAGCTCTGTTGTGATGCCTTTTATATTTTCTTCCCCCACCTACCAAGGGGTGGGGCTCAATGCCCTACTGATGTGGCCCAGTCAAAGTCCTAATCATAACTTAATCATGCCCAGATTAATAGATCAGTTTACAAACATGATCCAATTATATTTTTGGAATTCATAATTACATCAAATTGCCCAATGGCTACAGGGACCCAGATGTTTGTTATTCTGATTGGTTGCCTTATGATTCCTTCCTCTTAGCTCTCAAGAGCCCAATGAGGAAACCTTTTGTTTGGAGGTATCTGGGACTTCCCCTTGACTACAGAAAGAGTTTCAATGCGACCTTGTGACCAGGGTCTATGTGGGATCACCAGTCATCAGATGGGGTCAGGGAGCATTGCATTCCTCTTTGTCTCCTGGCTTGGCTCACCAAATATGTTGCCTGTTCTGGGCTTCTAGGTTCTTGACTATGTCATAGAAAAGAATTTAAGGACATGCCAACAAGTAGGCAATAGAGTAAAGACCTTATTAAGAAATAGGAAAACTAGAAATGAGATAAGTACATAACCTGAGACCTGGTTGCGGTCATGCTACAGGATGAGATGCTGAAACTGTTATGGATTTATTTCCTATTTTGATAATTTATGTGTTTGTCTTAATTATTTTTTAGTTGTATTTTCTGTTTTCTTTTTTTGTAATTTGCTGTTTTTCTAACATTTGAGATAAACATTTACATCACTGTTTTTCTGCTTTTCTTCTTTTCTCTTATACAATATTTGTGTCTATATAATTTCCTCTAAGCAAGGCTTTTGTTACATCCTGACAAGTTTTTTGTTTTGTTTTGTTTTTAAGTATGGGTGCCAAGGATTGAACACAGGACCTCATATGTGGGAAGCCGGTGCTCAACCACTGAGTTACACTGGCTACCCCAAATTGGTTTTCTTATCTGTTTCCTTGTTTTTTGTTTTTTGTTTTATTTTTGTTGTTTTTTATAGGAGGCACCAGGAACTAAACCCAAGACCTTCCCATGTGGGAAGCAGACAGTCAACCATTCTGAGCAACATCAAATCCCTGCATCCTGCCAGGTTTGATATGCTATATTGTAAGTATTATTTCAAAGTTTCTTCTAATTTTAATTTTAATTTGGTTTTGGACATATTAGTAATTACAATGTGAATGACTAAATGAATAAACATTTAAAGATTTTCTACTTACCATTTTAAAACTTAGCTCCAGGGAGTCAGCAAGATGGTGTCAGCTTAAGGGTGGACTCACCATGTCTCTCACAAAAAATGCCTGAGGGGGGCCAAATACTGCCCCAGTGAGCTGTTTATGGAACCTACAGAGCAGAAGGCTTCCAGGCATTGATCTGGAGAGAGCTGGACAAATAGATAAATTGCTCAAGGTAAAATCCTGAGGTTCATGCCTGTGAGACTGCTAAGCCCCACTCTCAAGGCAAAGCTGCCAATAGCCCTGAGCCCTCACTCCAGCTGACCACCGAGCAGGAGGGAGCATACTCCAAAAGTGGGAGGGTTCTGGAGAGTTGGAGAAGGGTTTCCTCTCTGTGGGTTTGGTTGCCTGGACCTCCATTGAGGTTTAAGGAACATACTAGCTGTCTCAATGTGGAACCAGGAAAAGGGGAGAGGCAAATCTGCTGAGGCAGCCTGATTTACCTAACCACCCTGGGATAGAGAAATTTGGCCTGAAGAGGGTGGATCCATGCAATTGACTAGTCTCATGAAGAAAACTATCAAAATTTTAAACCTGCTAAGGGAGATGGGCAATAAGAAGTGCTTAATAATCTTCCAAGAGAATATGTAGGATCCCCTGGGAAGAGTGGGTGATCTGGAAGAGGGTGGAGAGTCATTTCTTTATAGTGAGTTCAGTCACCAGGGTCCCATTTGAATTTCAAAATGGAACTAAACCTGACCAGGAGAAGTGACGTGATGGGGAATCCCCTCTCACAGGCTGTTGTGTCCTGCTGCCCTGGGAGAGAAATCAATAAAAATAGAAAAGGGGCAGGGACAGATTCCTAATCAGCAGGAATTCATCCAACTGCAAAGAGTCAACCTGCCTGAGGGACAGTCACTGGATAATTTTCTGAAGAAATAACTGACCCAACAAGAAAGTTTAGCTCAGTGGAGGAGTTTCCACCTTGAATATACAAGGTTCCTAGTTCGATTCCTGGCTCCTCTTAGGGTAGTGTTGCACGAGGATATCAAACATCAAGATGATATTTTAAGACAGGGAAAATTTAGGCATTATTTTTGTATTATTTTCTATTGGGTGTCTTATTTTTCCTATTAAAAGGTTACTTTCTCAAAAATATTAACTTATTTTACTCACTAAAACCTACTTCAAAACCTGTAGAGGGAAGAATGCAGGGTAATTGACTGATGAACACCAGCAGCACAAGAAGCTCCACAGGGACCTAACAGGGAAGGTGGTCCTTACTAAGTTTTTGTTTGACTGCTTACTTATGTGTTGTTGTTTTTTTTTTTGTTTTTCTTTCCTCTTTCTCTCCCCACTTTTTTCTTCTTTAATTAGGTGCTGCTGCCTTGTTTCTTGTTTACTGTGTTTTCTCTTCCTTGATTTCCCCTTTTCTGTGTATATCAATTTTGTCTACCAATTCTATCTGTTTACCTTTCTTCATCTTTCTTTCTACTGCTTTCTGTTGTTGTTCTTCCATTCCACCTGTCTTTATTTAGTCTTCAATTCTTCTGGATTTTATTTCTATCTTGTCTATTCTATTTTCTTTGTTTTAATAACTTTTTTTCATTTTGTCCTTTCTTTTCTCTTTCCCTCTCTCCTCATCATTCTGGCCTTCTAATACATTCTATATATTTTTCTCTATTTGGGTTCCCATTTCATTGTTGGTATTATGCTATTTATTCCTATTGCTCTACATGGATTACATGAGTTAAATATTAGTTTTCCTAGGTAGTATATGGTTACCATTCTTTTACTATCATTATTACTATTATCCTTTTTCTTTTCTTACCTCTTTCACTTTCTCTGGCCCTATTCTTTTTCCTTCAAGGGAACATAGAAAACAGCAAGGAAATAGAACAAGAACAAGGTGTCAAAGAAAAAATTTAACACACACACACAAAGAGCAGCTAAATAAAACCGTAGAGTAGAAAGAGAAGCTATTCAACTGAAAGAACCCATCAAGATAAAAAGACGACCAGATAGCAACAAAAAATTATAAACCATACCAAGAAATAAGAAGACATGGACCAGTCCAATAAACTAACCAAAAACCAGGAAGAGGTGCAGAGCATCAAACAATTAATCAAAGCTGTCCAAATAAATATCATGGACCAACTCAATGAAGTGAAATAAGAGATTGAGGATATTAAGAAGACATTGGGAGAATATACTGAAAATTGTAAACATACATAAAAAGATAATGGAGATGATGCTGATGAAATGCATAATCTAAGTTATGACAGAAGCACATAACAACAGATTTGAACAGGCAGAGGAAAGAATTAGTGCTGTGGAAAACAGAACATCTGAAATCAAAAAGATAGTAGAACAGATAGATAAAATGATAGAAAAAATCCAGCAACTTAGGAATCTGAATGACAACACACAATGCACAAATATAGGCATTATAGGCATCCCATAGGGAGAAGAGAAGGGAAAGGGGACAGATGGAGTCTTGGAGGAAAAAATGGCTGAAAACTTCTCAACCATATTGAGGGAGATAGGTGTACTTATCCAGAAAGTGCAGCGCACCCCAAAAAATGTAAATCTCAGCAGCCTTTCTCTGAGACATATACATGTCAAACTCTCCAATGCTAAAGACAAAGAGAAAATAATGAAGGCAGCAAGAGAAAAGAGAACCATCACATACGAGGGAAGCTCTATAAGATTAAGTACTCATGTCTCATCTGACACCATGGAGGCAAGAAGGAAGTGGTATGACATAGTTAAGGTACTAAAAGAAAATAAGTTCCAGCCAAGAATTCATCTATCCAGCAAACCTGGCATTCAAAAATGATGGAGTGCTCAAAATATTCCCATATAAACAGAAATTAAGAAAGTGTGCCAATAAGAAACCTACCTTTCAAGAAATTCTAAAGGGAGTTCTGCAGGATGAAAGGAAAAAACAGGAAAGAGAGAGTTGGAGGAGATTGTAAGAACAACTAAAAAGAAATGAAGAAAATGAAAACTACATATAACCTACATAAACCCAAAGAAAATACGGCTAATGTAAGTAATTCCTTGAGAGTAATAATACTGAATGTTAATGGATTAAACTCACCAGTCAAGAGACAGTTTGGCAGAATGATAAGGAAATATTACCCATCATATGCTGCCTACAAGAAACCCACCTTAGACCCAGGTTTTCAAGGAGGCTGAAAGTGAATGGCTGGAAAAAATTTACAAGCAAACAATAACCAAAAATGCAGCAGGAGTAGCTATACTAATAATGGACAAAATAGACATTAAATGCAAAATTATTGACAGTGACAAAGATGGAGAGTATATACTAGTAAAAGGGGTAATCTTTCAAGAAGAAAGAACAATCATGAACATTTATGCACCTAACCAGGGAACCTCAAAATACATGAGGCAAACACTGGGAAAACTAAGTGGAGAAATAGATGCCTCCGCAATTATAGTGGGAGACTTTAATACACCATTATTACAATTAAACAGAAAATCTTGACAGAGAATCAATAAAGAAGCAAAGACTTTGAATAATACACTAGAAGGTCTGAATCTAATGGACATATACAGAACACTGCACCCAAATATAGCAGTATATACATTCTTGAGTGCAGATGGATCATACTCCAAGATAGACCACACAGTAAGCCACAGAAAAAATCTCAATGAATTCATAAAGATTGAGATTATAAAAAGTAATTTCTCAGACCAGAATGGAATTAAATTGAAAATCAGTAAGGGTCAGAGAACCAATTAGGCACAAATACATGGAAGTTAAACAGGCTTAGACAAACAGCAGGTCAAGAAGGAAATCTCAAAAGAAATCAGTAACTACCTTGAAATGAATGAAAACAAAAACAAAACATATCAAAACCTATGGAATGCAGCAAAACCTATACTGAGAGGATAAATCATAGTCATAAATGCATATATCAAAAAACAACAGAGAGCTAAAATCAAATACCTAAATGCACTCCTGGAGGAATTAGAGAAACAACAACAAGCTAACTTCAAAGAAAGGAGAAAGAAGGAAATAACAAAGATTAGAGCAAAACTGAATGAAATAGAAAATAAGAAAGCATTAGAAAAAAATAAACAAAACCAAAAGCGGGTTCTTGTAGAAGTTCAATAAATTTGGCCAACCCTTAGCCAGACTAACAAAGAAAAAAAAGAGAAGATGTAAGTATACAAAATAAGAAATGAGGAAGGGGATATCACCACTGACCCCATACAAATAAAGAGTATTATAAGAGGATACTTTGAAAAATTATATACCAATAAGAAGGATAATTGAGAGAAAATGGACAAATTCCTAGAAACACACAAGCAGCCTACAGTGACAAAAGAAGAAATTGATGAACTTAACAGACCAATCACAAGTAAAGAGATAGAATCAGTCATCAAAAACCTCCGCATTAAAAAGAGCCCAGGACCAGACAGCTTCACAGGTGAATTCTACCAAACATTCTGGAAAGAACTAACACCAGGCCTGCTTAAACTCTTCCAAAAAATAGAAGTAGAAGGAGTTTTGCCTAACTCATCTATTATTCTATGATGGTATTGCCCTAATACTAAAGCCAAAGATGCCACAAGAATGCAAAATTACAGACCAATCTCTCTAATGAAACTAGATACTAAAATTCTCAACAAAACACTTGCTAATCATATTCAACAACACATCAAATGAATTATACACCATGACTAAGTGGGTTTCATCCAGTGTATGCAAGGATGATTTAACATAACAAAATCCACTACATAAAGAGATCGAAAGAAAAAATCACATGATCATCTCTCTAGATGTGGTAAAAGCATTCAACAAAATACAGCACCCTTTCCTGATAAAAACACTGCAGAAGATAGGAATAGAAGGAAACTTTCTGAACATAGTAAAAGGTATATATGCAAAACCCACAGCTAGCATCATATACAATGGTGAAATCCTAAAAGCTTTCCGTCTAAGATCAGGAAAAAGACAAGGATGCCCGCTATCACTGCTCCTATTTAACATTGTTTGAGAAGTACTTGTTCAAGCACTGAGGCATGAAAAAGAAATAAAAAACATCTAAATTGGAAAGGAAGAAGTAAAAGTTTCATTATATGCAGATAATATGATCCGATACATAGAAGGTCTGAGAAATCTACAACAAAACTTCTAGAATTTATAAATGAGTTCAGTAAAGTCACAAGGTATAAGATCAATGTACAAAAATCAGTAGCATTCCTATACACCAATAAAGAGCAATCTGAGGAGGAAATCAAGAAAAAATACAATTTATAATAATAACTAAAAAAATCAAATACCTAGGAATAAATTTAACTAAATTTAACTAAAGATGTACATAGAAAACTACACAGCACTGTGAAAGGAAATAAGAGAAGCCTTAAATGGAAGTATTCTGCATGATATTACAATGATGGATACAAGCGATGTTAAATTTCATCAAAAATTTTAAAAGTGTATGGTCTAAAATGTAAGCCATTGACCAGGGTTAGTAGCTATGTTTCAATAATTGCACATCAGTTGTAAAAAATGTACAATCCACATGCAAAATGGTTATTAATAGGGAAGGGGGAAAAGGGGGAGGATGTTGGGTATATGGGGGTCCCCTATATTCTGTATGTGACTTTACTGTGACCTAAAACCTCCTTGAAGACAAAATAAAATAAAATAAGACACTAGGGAAGTAATGGAAGGAAATGCCATTGTACATACAGGACTACATATATTACAGTGATGAAATTCAAAACATCAAAAAAGAATTTTTTAAAATATTTTTCATTTTTAATACCCCATTTTTTACTTTATTTTAGTTTTCGTTTATCTAAATTTTTTGTATTTTGTTTCATATGTATAAACCAATGATAATGATTTCATTTTCTTATTAATCAAATTTGGCAACCTTCTTGGCTTCATTTTGGAAGGAGTTTTGAATCATAGAAGGTTTTACTACTATGGCAGAGTAGGATCAATTGTGTGGGTGTCCGTGATGGGGAATACATGGGAGGAAATTCACCTGGGCATACATATAAGATCTATAAATATGTTCAAATGTTCCTTAGGGCATTGTTATTGTGGGTAGAGATTCACACAACAGCTGAAGGATTGTTGAATGTCTATCCTGGGGAGCTTTGCCACATTCTGTAATGGAACATTGACAATCTCCCAAGAACAGGGAGGGGAAATATCTATTGAAGAAGAATGTTCCAGTGATGGGCCCTTGATATTGATGACTATGCTTATGAGCCTTTTGTTTTGAATTTTCAACTTGGCCTAGTGTTGCAGGTTGCCTAAGAGTTACTTCCTAAGGGTCTCCTTGTTGCTCAACTGTGGCCTCTCTGTAAGCCAAACTCAGCATGTGGATGCATTACCATCCCTCTAGTGGGGGACATGACTCTCAGGTTGATCCTCCCTGGTACCAAGGGATTACTACCAAGCACCAGCTAGTGATACAACTGGAAAAAGGTCTTGAATAAAAGAGGGAAAATGTAAAGACAAATGAGTGTATATGGCTGAGACTTCAAAGTGAGTCGAGAGGTCACCAGAGAGGAAACACTTATGCATATCTCAGCAGGATCTCATAGATGGCCAAAGTGGACACTACCCCAAAGAGTGGGGCTCCTGAGAGACCTGGAGACACCCAAGTCCTGCAGTCATGGTGTATAGCTCCAGAGTTTGGTGCCTTGCCAGTGAGCCCTACTTTGGAAATTGTGCTCCCAAGTGTGACAGTGTTCAACTCAGATGTGACTTCTCTACACATGCCTCTTATGTACCTTTTGTTTGAACCTATAGCTTCTGCTGGAGTTGGTAAGTGTACATTAAGGAGACTTGACTCTCTGGGCTGTCCATGTGCTGACTGAGCCCCAAGCTTCAGCCAAGTTGCAGTACTTATTCTCCAGTTCATTGGACTCCCCCAGGACAGCTGATGGGCAGGTGAGGATGGACAACCACCACACCAAGGAACTGAGAGAGTCTACAAATGCAAGCAAGGGAGTCCCATCCATCAGCCAGATGGGATCAAAGTGTCCTCTCAATTAGAGGTGGGGTGGGCATCACTATCCCAGAATCCTCTGGATTGTCAAATAAAATATCAATTAGAGTAGACTTACTGGTGTTCTATTATAGAATTATTGTGATTCTAGCTATGGAAGAAATTATATCATTGATGTGGAGACAATGACCACTGGATGTGTTGAAGTCAGGGAGAGGGAAAAATAGGCTTAATATAGGGGCATTTTCAGGACTTGGAATTGACCTGGATGACATTGTGGTGACAGATAAAGCCATTATATATCTTGCCATATTCTACAGAATTGAGTGGGAGAGAGTGTAAATTACATTGTAAACTATAGTCTATGCTTAGTGGCAATGCTCCAAAATGTGTTAGTCAATTGCAATGAATGTACCACACTAATGAAAGAAGTTGTTAATTTGGGGAAAAGTGGGAGATCTGGGAGTGGGAAACCCTTATATTTTTTATGTAACAATTTATGTAATCTAAGAATCTTTTAAAAAGAAATAAAAATATATTTTTAAAAACTTAACTCCATATGTCCATAGAATATACAATGTATGTTCTATGATATTTATAGGGCAGTTTACATTTGAGAACAAGGCTTCTCAACCAAGGCCCTCTTGCCATTTTAGAATAGATCATTTTTGGTATGAGGTACAGTCCTGGATATTGTAAGATGTTGTATTGGCTTGAAACTGTATACCCAAGAAAAATATATTCTTAAACTTATTCACTTCCTGTGTGTGTGAACCCACTGTAAAGATGAAACTACGGTGAAATTACTTCAAATAAGGTGTGGCCCAATAGAGTGAAGATAATACTTAATTGTATTGCTAGATTCCTTTACTGGCTCAGTGAAATTCTGATGAATAGGGAGAAAGCCACAGGGAGCCACCAACAGGTGGAAACCAATGGAATTCAGAGAATCCAGGAGAAGGCTTCATGTGCTGTGCCATGTGACAGAAAAGTGAAGGAGCAAGGGTTTCCATAAGCCAGCCCCAGAATACCACAGTCTTCTGCAAGAAATCATTGCTCTGATGATATCTTAATTTTGGAATTCTCCTAGCCACAAAGCTGTAAGCCAATACATTCCAACTGCTTAAACAAAAAGATTGCATGGTATTTGTCTTAACAGCCATGAAATTAAAACAGATGCCTAGCAGCATCTCTTGCATCTATGCAAAGATACCTGTATCATATCCTTCCCCTAATCAGGACAATGAAAATATTCTCCAAAATTGCCAAATAGGCCCTAGAGCACAACAATGACTGAGGTTAAGAACCACTGGTTTAGCTCATGATTTCTATAAGTTCTATAAGTTTTTCTATAAGTTCTCCGTGTATTTAAGACTAATGTGAAATCTGGCATTTTTATATCTGATATTTTATATACGAGAATAGCTCAATATTATATGTCATGTTGTTTGAATTTTGTATCATTTCTCATATGAATTACTGACTAAATTTTTTAAATATTTATTAAATTATAATTATAGAATTTACCATTATTTTCATTAACTTCTGCTGTATATAATTTGATGGTATGTTGTTAGATTTTTACAAATTTGGAATAGTAATGTCTTCATGATGATTGGCACTTAGTCTTTCTACATATATTTTACTTTTGCATGTATTTTGGTTAACTTTACCTTCTTATCTTTTTTTTGTTAGTCAACTCACCTTGTCTTCCTTCTCAATCTTTTCTGATAGTACTTTAAAAAAAACCTGAATATTTCATGTAAGGAATGTTTATGAGAACAATACACAAATAGAGTTGTTAAAAATAAATAACAATGGATAAGAGGCAAATACTCCTCTCCATCACCCTGTTCTGTTCTTTCAATATCTAAATCACAATTTTTAGGATTCTCCTTCTCTCACATGAGCAATACACTAGATATTAAAATATTGTTGTTTTCTTAGTGATAGTTTCTACCTTCTCTCCGATTCCATTCCAAAACAAAATATCTAAGCTAAAATAATGTGATAGCCTGAAATAAAAATGTTTTGTCTTCCCAGACTAGATACAAAACTTTTTAACCCTAAACTTTCTACTAATAGAATATTGGCCAATACCTAATATGATAAGGCAAGTAAACACAGCACCCAAAAGAATGGATGGCAAGCCAAATTCAAGTTTTAACATATTCCGATTTAATTTTTCTGCAAAAATTGAGTTCACATAACATAAACAATTTTCTCCATTAATTTTGGTTTAAAATGATATGTAAGGTTTCAAATCTTACTATAAAATTAAATGGAAATTCTATCACTACTAAATACTTTCTTGAGGGCATTCAAAGCAAATACGTAGTATGTATAATTAAACACCATTATATTAGCAAGCTTTTTTAACTATTTAAATTTCGATAACCATCCACTATGCTTATAGTTTTTCACTAAAATCATATTGAGATTAAGAACTCTAAGCAAGGACTTCCAGAAAGATGGCATCAGAGTAGCTAGGCAGGGCTCAACTCTCTCACAAAAACAAAGGAAGAAGCAAAAAAGCTATCTGAGGGACCTACTGTGAGGATCTGCAGATAAGGAGGGTGATGCACATCATCCAGGAGGAATAGTGACAGACATTAACAGACCAAAAGAAAACCAGAAGCACAGACAACTACAAGTACATAGAATAAGTGGAACCAAGTGTCAGAGGAGCCTTAACACAAAACAAAACAAAACAAATTAAAACTCTAGTTTAGAAAGAGAAGCTAACCATCTGAACAAGTTCATCAAGATAAACAGATGCCTAGAAACTAGCACAAAATTACAAGCAATACTATGATATAGGAAGAAACGGCCCAGTCTAATGAACAAATTGAAAAACAACAACACAGGAATATATATACAATGTGGAACAACTAATCAAGGATGTCCAAACAAATATCATGAATCAACATAATGAAGTAAAGAAAGAGCTAAAAGATATTAAGAAGTCATTGGGGTAACATACAAAAGAAATCATAAACATATGTAAAAGATAATAGATCTGATGGTGATGAATGGACAATGCAAGAAATGAAAAATATGCTGGAAGCACATGACAGCAGATTTGAACAGGCAGAATAAAGAAACAGTACTTCTGAAATTGCACAGATAGTAGAACAAATAGAAAAATATATTGAAAAAATTTAGCAAGGACTCAGGGATTTGAATGACAAATTGAAACATACAAACATGCATTATAGGCATTTCAGAGAGAAAAGAGAAGGAAAAGGGGGCAGAAGGTGTGTTGGAAGAAATAATGATTGAAAATTTCCCAACTCTTTTGATAGATATGTGTGTCCATGTCCAGGAAGTGCAGCACACTCCAAACAGTATAAATCCTAGCACGTTGTATTAGCCAAAGGGGTGCTGATGCAAAGTATCAGAAATCTGTTGGCTTTTATAAAGCATATTCATTTGGGGTAAATGCTTATAGTTGCAAGGCCTTAAAGAGTCCAACTCAATGCTGCTTTCTTACCAAAGTCAGTTGCCATGTGTTTACGCAAGATAGGGGGTGATATCTGCCTGGTTTCTCTTTCTTTCTTCCTCTTAAGGCTCCATGGACCCAAGTTCTTCCAATCTCAGCTGTAGGCTGGCATAGAACTCACCTCTCACGGATTCCTGTATCAATCTGGCATAGGGCTCACTTCTTTCCAGGTTTTCTCAGCTGCTGTACTGCAGATTATCAGGCAAATGGTTCAGCTCTCTTGGGGACCCCAGCATCAAATATGGCAAAACACTCTCCTCTTCCATATCTTCTTCTGCATCTTCGTGAGTGAGTACCCATTTATATCAGTCCACCAAGGGGGTGGGGATGAAATGCTGAGACACACCCTACTGATGATTGAATTAAAGCCCTAATCTTTACATCATTTAATCAAAGACATCTCAGCTGAACCTAATGCAATAAAAGGGTATCATGCTGAGAAGAACAGACAAGTTTACAAATGTAATCCTTATCTTTTTTGGAGTTCATAAATAATCTCAAACTGCCAAACAGGCCTACACTGAGACAAATATTTATCAAACTGCCAAACACTCAAGACAAAGAGAGAACACTGAAAATAGCAAGAGAATAGAGATATTCAAATATTGGGAAAAAATAGACTTTAAATGCAAACTATTGTAAGAGACAAAGAAGAACACTATATATTATAAAACTGGAACTATATCAAAAGAAATAACACTCAAAATCATTTATGCACCTAACCAGTGTGCTCCAAAATTCATGAGGCAAATATTGGAAAAACTAAGTGGAGAAATGGAGGGCTCTACAATTATTGTACACAATTTAATACATCATACCACTAGACAAATCATCTCAGCAGAGGATCAATAAAGAAACAGAGACCTTGAAAAATAGATTAGAGGATCTAGAACTAAAACACACATACAGAACATTATACCCAAATACAGTAAGATATACACTTTTGTCAAGTGCACATGGATCATTCTCCAGGATAGACCACATGCTAAGTCTCAGGACAGGTCTCAATTAACTCCTGAAAGATTGAAATTATACAAAGTAATTTCTCAGGCCACAATGGAATGAGGTTTTAGATAAATAAGGGGCAGAGAAACAGAATAGGCACAAAGACATGGAAGGTAAGCAAACACTCAATTACATGGTTAAAGAGAAAATTGCAAAAGAAATAAGTAACTGCCTTGAAATGAGAGAAACTGAAAACACTGCATATCAAAACAGATACAGCAAAAGCAATGCTGAGAGGGAAAATTATAAGCATAAATGCTTATATTAAAAAAGAACAAGGAGTTAAAATTGAAAGACATAACCACACACATGGAGGAACTAGCATAAAAACAACAAACTATTCCCAAAGCAGGCAGAAAGAAGGAGATAAAGTTTACAGCAGAACTAAATGAAATTGAAGAATAAAAACACTAGAAATTTTAACACAAACAAAAACTGAGTTTTGAGATTTAAAAAATTGACAAACCCTTAGCTAAACGAATAAAGAAAAAAAGAAAGAAGAAAGAAATACATAAAATAAAATATGAGAGAGGTGATATCACCACTGAAACCACAGAAATAAAGAGACTCATAAAAGCATACATTGAAAAATTCTATATATCGACATGATGGATAACTTAAATGAAGTGGAAAAATTTCTATAAACAAATAAGCACTCTACATTGACAAAAGAAGAAACTGATGTTCTCAATAGACCTACTAAAAAATAATATTGAATTAGTCATCAAAAACCTCCCAATTAAGAAAAGCTCAGAATTCTACCTATATTCTGGAAAGAACTAAAACCAATCCTGCTTAAAATTCCAAAACCTAGAGGAGGAGGGAACATTACCTAATTCATTCCATGATGCCAATATCACCCTAATAATGAAGCCACTTAAATATGCCACAAGGAAAGAAAACTACGGACCTATTTTCTAATGAATATGTAGCAAAAATCTCATACAAAATATTTGCTAATTGTCTTCAACAACTTATCAAATGAATTATATATCATGATCAATTGAGTTTCATCCCTGGTATGCAAGGATGGTTCAACATGAGAATACCAGATACTGTAATACAATGCATTAACAGCTCGAATAAAAAAAAATCTGATGATCATCTCTATTGATGCAGAAAAAGCATTTGACAAAATACAGCATCCTTTCTTGAAGAAAACACTTCAAAAATAGGACTAGAAGGAATTTTCCTCAATATGATAAAGGCTATATATGAAAAACCCACTGTTGACATCTTATTAAAAGGTGAAATTTTAAAGATTTGTCACTAAGATCTGGAACAAGACAAGGATATGCACTGTCACTCCTCTTATTTAACATTGAGTTAGATGTACTTGCTCAAGCACTTAGGCAAGAAAAAGAAATAAAAGGCATCCAAATTGACAAGGAAGAAGTTAAAATTTAGCAATTTGCAGGTGACATTGTCTTAAACATAGAAAGTCCAGAAAGATTTGTAACAAAGCTTCTGGAGATTATTAACATGTTCAGTACAATCAAAGGATTTAAGATCAACACAAAAAAATCAATAGTGGAGGAGGCAAGATGGCGTTGGTTTAGGAGGGCACTTGCTGACTAGCTCTCTGACGACGGCCAATTGTGGACAGGGTCCTGCCTGGGGGTCTGTGCTGTGGGCGCACGGAGCAAAAAGCTTGGGACATCTAGCTACAGGCAGATTAATGGTAAAGATTCATGAGTTTTAAGCCTGACTGTGGTGGTTAACACAGATGGCTGAGCCCCATCCTCAGGGAAAAAGGCTGGTTTGAGCCATGAATCCCGCACCCATGACTCCTACTCCCGGTGTGAGGGAGCATTCTCTGAGAGAGGGAGGGCTCTGACAGAAGGTGGAGAGGTGTTTAACTTCTGTGGATTTGATTGCCTGGACCCTTCCATAGCTTTGGGGAGTAAATAAGCCAGCTTGAAGCAGCACCAGGTTGAGGGGAGAGAGGAATCTGCTGAGGAAACCTAATTTACCCAGCAGCCCGCTGACACTGAGGCTTAGCTCC